>JAUMHQ010000090.1:5653651-5678052 GCA_032361165.1 Enteromius paludinosus | reverse complement strand
GATCTGATCTGATCATCATCCAGTCTGTCTGGAATGACATGAAGTAACAGAACAAACTGAGACAGACTAAATCCAGACAACTGTGGCAACGTCTTCAAGATGTAGAGAAAAACCTACCTGCAAAGCTACAGTACCTACTGTTAAATAGATTTAGATAATTTATCAATTAACTTCTGTTAACTAAATCAAATAAATATTTGGTATTACAGCTTTGGCTAAAACAGCTTCTGTTCCGAACACTTGCCCATATGTTTTCCAATTAGCTTTCCACATTACAAGTTTGACTTATCCCAAACTTTTAAGCAATATTATATACTGTATATTATTTATCTGTGGTAGCTGCTAACAAGGCAAGGATGTCGTTTAATGTTGCTCATTTAGAATTTGATATCTCATTTCTAGACAGACAAGTGACACTCACCACTCACATTTGAAGAAAGAAAGAATGAATGAATAGCCTAGTTTATTTTCTTTCCCTTGATTTTAGTACTGTTTGAAATATAAAACTATAAGGCCCACACAGGATCTGCTTTTTGCATTTTTATTTATTTATTTAATTAATTAATTTTTTTATTTCTTTTCAGATTTTCTGCACCATTTGTGTGAGAAAAAACTGTAGTTGCAAATACAACACTACTGGAAGCTTTAAACATGATTATTTATTAATTTAACTTATAACAAAGAAGCAATAAAACAACAATCATGGATTAAACAGATATATAACTTTGTGGATGACTGGGGTATTTGAGGATGCTGATTGCACCACTGGTCAGCTTTAACTTCTGTGACTTCAGCATTCCAGAATATTCTACTGGGATTTAACCCTGTAGTTAAAGAAAATTCAATGTATTCTCCATCACACCATTGACTTTGGGAGGAGTGACAGCAGATATTGACTTTGAGCTTTGCTGTACAAATACATGCATGACTCCTCTGCCCTCTGAAGCCTCTGATCCTTCAAGCTGAAACGAAGACTAAAGTCACGCCAAATCTCCCTGGAGAGGGATGCAAAGAGACTCTGAGGTCAAACTAATCGGCTCTGAAGCAGGATACAGCGATAAGGCTTGGGCGTCTCAGACAAAATCGACGGTACGACGGAGATGTGGCCTACTACATCGCCGACAGTGATGAATTAAACATGCGGTGACCATGTTGATGCAGCATTGACTGCATTATTCATGCTCACTGCAGCTGCGTGTGTGTGTGTGTGTGTGTGAGATGCAAGGATGAGGTGTGGCTGAGATGCAGCATAACTGTAGTCTACTGCTATAAAAGTTACCTTGATTGTCCTTCTTTGAAAAGTGATTATCTCCCTCCTTTTTACATTTTATCTGTCAGTTAGCATGTCTTGTCATTTATATTTCCACACTCATTTCATTTTATCAAACACAAGAGGTATGTCAAAGATAAATTAGCATTATATTTTTTATGACACAAGCCTCAAAAAAATGTAATTAAATTAAATTAATGGCCATAATACACTCATACACTAATTTGATTTGATTACATTTGATTTCTTAACTTAAGCTTAACTACATATATGACCGCTCGGCCCACATATGCAACTACTGTATAGCAACACCTCAGTCAGCCATCCACACTACCTTTGTAGTCCATCCTATATTTTACACATGGTTGTTTTAGCAGCATTAATTAAATTGTTTAATAAATAAATATTGCATGAGGCAAAGATCTCATGGCAACTGGCACTGTAATGTAAATGACTTTTCCTGTGTTACGAATCCCTATGTTACTTCGATTTTACACTGCTGTGTGTAGAGCATCAATCGCGTTTGTGTGTTACTCAGCTGACTGAATGTATGTGTAAGCACTGAATCAGTGTTTTCCAGTCTGAGAGACAGAGAGAAACATATAGAAAGTGTAAAGAGAGAGCATAAACAATGTTGGTGCGACTACTCCACCTGCAGGCCCTAAATGTATATTTTAGTAAACTTTCATTTGTGGGAAACTGTAAGTTATTACAATCTTAAGATGTTTTTTTAGCCAGTGTAGTCCAACTAATGCTTGACATGAAAAGTTTACACGTGATAAGTTCACACAAAAAAATGATATGATACCTGCTTCTGATTAGTAATTTTTGTTGCTGTTGTCAAAGCACAAAGATTTGTTATTTACACTAACGTGATGGTTTTTGTTGTTGTTGTTGTTTTTGTAAACTTACAAAAAAACAGAAAGCGCTGCAGCGTTTCCTTCAAAATTTAGGAGAATTATAGAGTTTATCAATGAATAGTTGCTTCATCGGTTTGTTGGCCCACAGGTATGTGAGATCTTGCAAAAACTCCAGAGCTTGATTGCATGATACAGTACATGAATGGGCTAAGTAATATTTCATAATACACACAAAGGAACCATAAGGTGGAAGTGTGTTATCATTTAGGCTTGAATTTCACAATTCACTGTCTTTTAATAATTGTACATTCGATTACACACTGCTTGCGCTTCACTTTTTGAATCCCCCTCCCTCACTTTTTTCGCCTGCTACAGTTCCTTTTCACACTTCCCCCTGTGGTCTAACATCCTCTTTTCGAATAGAAACTGTTAACTTACAGGACACAGAGCCAGTAGTGAGACAACCACCAAACAGGAAGGCCCATCCACAAGCCAGACCCTCTCCGACTTTAGGGAGCTAACTTTTCTCTGATTTCACACATCCTTCATTACCTACAGTGCTCCATTCATGAAGTCGGACGTGACTAAGATTCAAAATGGCCGCTCTAGTGCCGCAAGACACAGTTTGCAAAGTCATCAAGGGCTCTCCCAACGATTTATAAGCTTTTGACAGAGGAGTAACTGTCACTGCCTTCTTTCGAACCACAGCGTGAAGAAATACTTTTACCCACATTTCAAGCCACCACTATGGTACCCAAGTGTTGAAGAAATAGCTTCACAACAGCAACCAAAAAAAAAGAAAAAGAAAAAGAAAGAAATACATGGTGAAAGTGCAATTATTGATGGAAGAACAAACCTTTTCAGAGTTAAGTGTCTCATCTATGCTTCATTCCCTGCATGCTGCTCTGTGTGATAATTCAAAATTGAATTCCGTAAGAACTGCAATTTCCTCTAGACAGATCTGTTTCTGTAAAAAGAAACCAGAAGTCACATGATCTAATATTATAGTTATAATCTACTTAACATGCATAACACAAATCATAGATTACAATTGGAAAGTAGCTGCACAGCAGCTCAAAAATGAAATCGTAAGTTACAATTGCACATTTGCATGCTGTTTTGTTCACTGCCAATTTAAATGCTCAAGCTTTTTAAAGTCGGATAGATTCTGATGGCTATCATTCTGTAGCTACACTCTAAAGATGCAAAAGATGTCACTGGAGCGATACTTTTTCAAAAGGTACATGTTTGTACCTGAAGGGTCCATTTTGGTAACTCAAAGGTGTGTATTAGAACTAAATAGGTACAAAAGTGTACCTTTTGAAAAGGACCCGCACCAGTGACAGCGTCTTTTGAGAGTCTTTTGTGCCTTTATTTCTGAAAGTTTAGAAAAAAATAGTTCTGAGAGTGATTCCAATGGTATTGTTCTTCTGTGTAATAATCGTGGTGTGTATATCCTAACAGAATTCGAATGAAAATTATTACATTTAGCCATTTAGCAGACGCAAATGAGGACAATAGAAGCAATCAAAAATTAGTTTAAAACAAACTGCTGTAATTGTGAGTCTGTAAGAGTCCTTACAGTGCAAACTCATGAACATTATTTTGCTGAAGTACAGTTTTGACACTATATTGTTTGTGTTGCTAAGGATGTTGCGCAGTGATACCCAAAAACCGAAGCGGTCATAGTTGTGCTTTATCATGAATAAAACGCTCCTGCTGACCAATCAGAACCGAGGGCTGAAACTAACGATTTTATAAAAAATACATAAAATACACACACCCACAAAAAAATCTGCTAGCTGTATAATTAAAAACTTGAATATATAATCATACCTGTACCTTTTTTTTAAAGATCTGAATCAGTGTACCAAATATTACGATGTTATAGTTGTCATTATAGTTGAGACACCTGCATAAACAAATAACAGGTTTACAATTAAGCTGCCAAATACAGTATAGCATGAGAAATCAAGACCTAATCTGTTAACAGCACTCGCTTGATGAGCTTTATAATTACACCTCTACTGTACTAGCTGTACTGTAATGAGATATAGTCCTTTATTTACCTGGCTATCTCAGAGACAGGAAGTGTCTGTGTGGGTCTGATTTTTTGCAGTGTCAAAGTTCTCAATTTATTTCTTTAAAGACAGATCTCTCCAAAATAATTAGATTACAGGCCACGATCAGAGCGTGACCACTTATTTTTCCTTAAGTAAATGACAAACTGGATGGGAGTAGAAGAAGCTCTGTGAAGATCTCATCTGTGATCTGTGATCTGACATCTGTGACCCATGAAAGGGATGGAGAGGGTTCAGCTCTCTCGTTGCATCTAAATCAACATGGCACACATGAACACACACCCCTGTTAGCAAGTTGGTGGGGCGTTTGTGTGGGTGCTGACAGCTGGTGTGAAAAAGGCATACAAGGTCAGGCAGGGCTGAGCCAGGCCAGGTTCAGGAAGATCACTCATGTGAGGACGTTCTGGGCTGCACTTTGAAGTCTTTGAAGAAAACTCATACTTGTGCAAGATGGATGGTGGGAAAGATCTGAAGTTCATCCTCCGTTCCCAAAAGAGGGAAGAAACTTTTTATTGGACTGGGAAAAGATCTTCACTAAATGTCTGTTATTGACTGTCCATTGCCATTTAAGTTATCAATTGGTTCATAAATGGCCCATTAAAATCCCAGTTCATATTATTCATACTCAACAACCAACCTTTAGCAGAATAAAAACTAATAAAGTATGGAAGTGTTTACCAGTTTTATGACCTTCTGGAGGACAAATGTAATGTGATTATAGGCCTTAAGAAAGCTGTGAGGTATATCGGCTGTCTGTCGAAAGCCCACACATACTGTCATTTTGAAAACTTTTCCTGCTTTCCTAAACAGAGATAATGATGTACTACCATACCTGATCTGTAATTAGTCTGGATCTCATTAACTGACAAAAAAAGCTAAGCCAAAGAGAGAATAAGCAGCAACACACAGTTTAACAAAAGTATACATAATCATTTTCATAAAAAAATCCCACTCATTGGATTACACTGCATCAGCATGGACACAAACAATGATAGACATACAATATGTACAATTCATAGTGTACTGATATATATAACTTGGTGAACAGTATAACCAACAAAACATTATCATTTTCTCAGGTGTCTGACCCTTTCAATTAAATGTTTATGACTTCTCTTAGCTTTGATTTCATTTGCTTCCACTTAAAGTTGAAGTGTGTGTTTTCAGTGCCACATGCATCATCAAATGATTGTTGATTGGTTTTAATAAGGTTCCCTCCACAAAAAAAGTCTTCCTGTCTGCTATTAGTAAGATAAACAGGTTAGCATCTTTGGTTCAATGGTGGACTGAACAAATGCTCAAACAGAACAATGCTTTGAAAACGGTTTTCTCAAAAAACGTTTTTGTAAAATGAAATGTTTTAGGCCTTTAGCTCTGTTGATCAAACCGTTATCTATATGAACTTAAAAGATTAAGTGTGACTTTAAAACAGGTTTCCGCAGAAGAATGATCTGATCTGCTATTGGTTGCTTATCTGCTTATAAAACTATTGGTTGTGCCAGCAGTTGACCCCACCCTACACTTCTGCTATTGGTTCAACTTTGGCTGGATGGATGCTTAAACAAACGATTGTTTTTGGAAACAAATAAATAAATAATACAAATTAACATATTTTAAAGATTACATGGTTTTGACCTACTGCACATACAGATTGTATTTCCATCCCCAAAGCTTTATTAATATTATTATTTGCATCAAATTAAACATGATGAAGTGTTTTCTTGAAGGTTACCCCACAGATACTGTAACTCACCTCATCTTTTTTTTTACTGGTTGAGCCAATAGATAGCCATGCCATAGACCCCCACTATTCTGCTAGGAAAGCAAAAAAATTGTATGCAGGGAGGGAGACCATTATTATTATTTTTTTAAATGAATGTCCAAAGGACAGACTTCACTAAGACAAATAAACAAGGTTTGTAGGGAACAGTTTACCATTTAAATACAGTTTTTCTCAGTTGCTTTGGAGCAATTCTCGAATCAGAAATGACATTTTTCAAAACTATTTGTTCAACCTCCACACCATCTAGTTACATCATCTTATATTATAAAACCAGTTTCTCATTCTTTGAACAAGTTGCAATTGCTTTGGTACATTCATGCAATTGATTATGTAAGTTTGTCTGCGGCTTAGTACATTATCAGTTGGTAATGTAATGTTGCTCAAGAATGTCATATACTGTACACTGCTCAAAAAATATAGGGAACACTAAAATAATACATCCTAGATCTGAATGAATGAAACATTCTTATTAAATACTTTGTTCTTTACATAGTTGAATGTCCTGAAAACAAAATCAAAGAAAAATGATCAATGGAAATAAAATGTATTAACCTATGGAGGTCTGGATTTGGAGTCACACTCAAAATTGAAGTGGAAAAACATAACTACAGCCCACTAAACAATGGTCTTTGTCAGAAGTTGAGATGATATCCCCTGACAAGCCAGAATGAAAGTTTTCATTACGTCTTTTTATGACGTCTTTTGGACGTCCAGTGACATCTATTGGATGTCCTGTATCAATTCTGGACGTCTAAAAGACGTCATATAAAGACGTCATAAAAACTTTCATTCTGGCTTGTCAGGGGATATCATTTAAACGTCTGAAAAAGACCATTGTTTAGTGGGAGGCTGATCCAACTTTGATGCAATGTCCTTAAAACAAGTCAAAATGAGCTCAGTAATGTGTGTGGCCTCCAACTGCCTGTATAACCTCCCTACAATGCCTGGGCATGCTCCTGAGAAGGTGGTAGATGTTCTCCTGAGAGATCTCCTCCCAGACCTGGACTAAAGCATCCACCAACTCCTGGACAGTCTGTGGTGCAATGTGGCGTTGGTGGATGGAGCGAGACATGATGCCTTCGCCTTGCAGGAACTGCTGACACACTCCAGCCACATGAGGTCTAGCATGTCACATTGTCTTGCATCAGCAGAAACCCAAGGCCAACCGCACCGTCATATTGTCTCATAAGGGACCTGAGGATTTCATCTCGGTACCTAATGGCAGTCAGGCTACCTCTGGCGAGCAGATGGAGGGCTATGCAGGGCACCCACACCATGACTGACCCACTGCCAAATCAGTCATGCTGGAGGATGTTGCAGGCAGCAGAATGTTCTCCACAGTGTCTCCAGACTCTGTCACGTCTGTCACATGCTCAGTGTGAACTGCTTTCATCTGTGAAGAGCATAAAGCACCAGTGGCGAATTTACCAATTTTGGTGTTCTCTGGCAAATGTCAAACGTCCTGCACGGTGTTGGACTGTAAGCACAACCCCCACCTGACAGTAACAGTGCTCCTCCTGTTCCTCCTTGCACACATTGTGGAGGTAGTGGTCCTGCTGCTGGGTTGTTGCCCTGCTAGGGCCTCTTCCACGTCTCCTGATGTACTGGCCTGTCTCCTGGTAGCGCTGCTCTGGACACTATGCTAAAATACACCGCAAACCTTCTTGTCACAGCTCGCATTGATGTGCCATCCTGGATGAGCTGCATTACCTGAGCCACTTGTGTGGGTTGTAGACTCCATCTTATGCTTCCACTAGAGTAAAAGCACCTCCAGCATTCAAAAGTGACCAAAATATCAGCCAGAAAGCATAGGAACTGAGAAGTGGTCTGTGGTCACCACCTGCAGAACCACTCCTTTATTGGGGGTGTCTTGCAAATTGCCTATAATCTGTCTATTCCATTTGCACAACAGAATGTGAAATAGATTTTCAATCACTGTTGCTTCCTAAGTGGGCAGTTTGATTTCACAGAAGTGTGATTGACTTGGAGTTACATTGTGTTGTTTATGTGTTCTCTTTATTTTTTTAAGCAGTGTATATTTCTCTGTGTTCTAGCCTTACCGCTCAAAAACAAACGTTTAGTCAGTAGTTCATCGTATACGTCAGGGCTGTCCAAACTCGGTCCTGGAGAGCCTGTGTCCAGCAGAGTTTAGCTCCAACCTGCCTCAAAACACTTGCATGGAAGTTTCTAACATGCCTAATAAGGCTTGTTTGACTTTCACTAATGATGAGAATGTAAACCAGCCAATGAAAAGGTGCTTCTAATGAGCCTTAATTTGAAAAGCATAAATAGACAAAGAACAACACAAGAGTAAAAAATTCATACATTGGTGTTTTTTTGAAAATGTAAAAATGCCTGTAGTTTCCTGAAAAGGGTTGGTTAAGGTATAGGGTCAGCGTAGGGCAATACCACATACAGTCTACAGAATAAAAACCATTACGCCTATGGAGAGTCCCCATAAAAAAAACCATAAACCAACATGCGTGTATGTGTGTATGGCTTGTTAGACCACTAGAAAAATGTAACTGTGAATCCTATTACGGACCCTATTAACCAATATCCCACACATACTATATCAGTAATGTGTAAATTTTTACTTTTTAAATGGATAGCCTACATGTCATATAAAAGAAGTGCCTGTACTCCATTTAAATACAATAATACAATCATATAAACTGTTGCCAGGGTTTCCATCGGGTAATACTTTCAGAGCGCACTCTTATATTGACAATATGAAGCATTTTCTCTCATGTGAACAATGACTCAAGGACTTTTCATAAAAATACTTTTGAGAGGATTTTGAGCAAGTTACAGGCTTTTGCAGGAAATTCATTGTGTGGTGCTGTTTATACAAATTGCACCATGGCAACGGAGAAAAACTGTCATCTGGCTGCAGCGCAACTTAACGTCAAGATGTACAGTAATGTGATTGGTTAACAAAGCACACATGATCTTGGTTGGCATTACTCTGTCTTCAATGGCTGCCGACCTGATAACTCCCAATAATATGATCATGGGATACTCATATCGCAACAGCCATTTATGAACACTATTCATTGCACACTTAAAAAGTCTCTGGGATAACGATTCATAAAAGATGTCTGACCATCTGATCTGTTTTCCAAATATCTACTATCAATTATGTAAAATGAACCTTCGGATTTCAGTAGCAAATTGTCTTTATACCATTATTCCATCCTTTTCTCAAAGCAAATTATAGCATTGTTTGGTACAGGGCAAAGCCGTTGAAGTTTTGACATAATTGATTAACTGTAGCAGGAAAACTTCACTGATTAAGGCAACGAGTTAGAGGAAGTGGGTCTGCAAGTGTCAGAGCGTTGAGAGGTTATCAGCAGATAGCCGTTGTCATTCTTAGAAGAGTACACCCTGGAGAGGTGGGGTTGCACTGTATAAGGACATTGTGGTTTGGCTGTGAAGGTTGACTCCCACAGTCTCTCTCTGCTAGTTAGCAGAATTCCCCCAAAATGAATTTCAGTGAAACCAGTGGCCGTTTAACCTCTTTATTTGTTTTGTGGGCTCCTCACCAAAAACTGTTTATGTTTCTGTGAAAAGATGTCATCTGCTGTTTGCTATTAGTTCATTGTGTCTTTCATTGTGTCAAAATTAGCAACGACGTTTAGAGATGTTAAAGCCCAAAAATTTACTCTGACGAAATGTTCCCCAGGGCGTTTAATTCTTTGGAGCAAAGCATCAAGCTAGAACAATTTCAGCTTTGACCCTATTACCCACTGCCCTTTTAAAACATAGCTTATGATAGTTTTTTGATAGTCATATCCACCATCTCCAAAATCTGATCAAAAACACAGCACGATATCTTGTTCTAGCTCATCAAAAGAGCTTTCCAGTTAATGCTATTCTGAGCTTAGTGGACTAAGCTGTTAGGTTGTTAACCACAAGCTGATTGGAAACAGAAAGAGAAACATTTAATTTCCCTTTCAATTTAACCATTATTAGCCTTTGGAACAGTGTGATATGTAATTCAAAATGTAAAAAATGTAATAACACATTATAGCAATTTTCTAACGTTATCTGGAGCACTTTTCATGTGGAGGCCAAAAGCAGCGGAAGGGCCGCTAGCCAATGTGGTTTTATCACAATTGGAGCTGCCAGCACTTGGACTATTGTAAGACTATTCTAAGACTATTCTAAGACTAATCTAAGATGCTAAGACTGGCTAGATATTCAAAATACTGAAAAACAGACTATGGCTTAGTTAGACAGTCACAGATGTGGCCAGTAAGAGGAATCCCTTAAGTGAGTGGGTGTTAAAGGAGAGAGTCTTGCAGTTGTTGAAGTGTAAATTGCACCTCTGGCTGTATGCTGACAGCATCGGCACTTTGCGAGGGGCCCCACATCAAACCACATCCTCTATGGTGTCCAGTGACTACTCAAACAGAGACCTCACCATGTCGTAGTCACGTCAGTGGTGAACTAAAACCATGTGCCTGAATATGAACATCAGACCAACATGACACACTAACATGAGCTCTGGTCTTCTGCTTTTTGCTCTAGACACGTCTTTTAAAAGTCCTTTTACTTTGAGAGCTATTGACTATTAAGATCACCAGTCGATACAAGTAGACTTAAAAACAATAGTGCTTAACAACATGCTAAATTAACTACATGTTGTTTAAAGATAAATGTGGGTTGGAAGTGTGTGTACACATCCACACTAAAATGAATTAAAAATTCTCGAATAAGGCTGTTCTGAGATTCTTGTCAGACTGATGTAGTTCAGCACAGGGCCCTCGCACAATAGTTAACCAACAAGACCGTCTTACCTTAGACCTGCCCGGAGTGATCTGTCTGGAAAGTAGGCTTGTTCGACTCTGGTTAAAAAATGTGTCCGACTTTGATCGGCGCAGAGGGTGCTTTACGATCACAAAGTACTGCGAGAGCAAAACGTGAGCAGCTACCTAGGTCAAAAAATCGGCTGCGAGAGCCATAGACATGTATAGATGCCCCATTCGACCTATCCACACACCTAGATGCGTCTGCCATAATGGAACCGTCCACATGACGTCATTCATCATATGGTTCGCACAAAGCTGTTGGGTTCACAGACCACTGAGTCATGTTTATCAAAAAAACTCTATAAAAGCATACAGTGTACTCCCATATACAGTGTT
Source organism: Enteromius paludinosus (assembly GCA_032361165.1). NCBI lineage: Eukaryota > Metazoa > Chordata > Actinopteri > Cypriniformes > Cyprinidae > Enteromius > Enteromius paludinosus. Next base: position 5,666,908 of record JAUMHQ010000090.1, on the reverse strand, counting down.
ATTGGTAGTTATAGCCTATACAATGATGTTATTCTTGAACAGAGGGAGCTGTTTTAAGCAGTATATATATATATATATAAAAAGTTTATTTTGCTCATAAAAAATTTTTTCAGTGTATTTGACAAATATTTAATTTTATTCACTTTCATCTATGATAGTATTCAAACACCATGAGCGCATCACAACCAGGAGTAGAAAGTGTCCAACTTGACGCCTTTTAATTCTGCCCCGACTGCAAATGGTTACTCTCGCCAACCAGTGGCACTCTACTATAGTTCACCTCAAACAAGCCTATTCTGTTGACTCCGGTGCAAGGGAAGACAAGAACATCTTGTTGGATGTAATAATGAACTTAGCAGTCATTTAGTGTTGTTTACTCCCAACATCTGAGCCTCTGAATATGCAGAGGATTTGCTTTATTCATTATTTGAAAGGAATGTGCCAGTTCAGATCTGCCAAAATGCGTTTATGTTCATGAATCATTCGTGATCCAGCTTCATCTACAGAAGATTAATCACCTTTCCTAATAAGTGCTGTTTAGCCAGTTTCACGGCTGAAGTTAAAGCAATTGATCTGTGAGAGACAAAATCTAAAAAGAAATATCCGAAAATCACATTGTATGATTTTTTACTGTGTCAAATAAGTATTTGATCACTTGCTTATCAGCCAGATTTCAGACCCTCAAAGACCTGTTATTTTGCTTTTAAATAGTCCAGCTACTCTCTGCTCATGATTCTAAATTAGTAGCACCTGTTTGAGGTTGTTAGCTGTCATAAAGACACCTGTGCACCCCACAATCAGCCGAAGTCTAAGTAGCAACATGAGCAAAACCAAAGAGCTGTCAAAAGGCAAACGAGACAAAATAGTAGACCTTCACAAAGCTGGAAAGGGCTACGGGGCAATTGCCAAGCAGCTTGGTGAAAAAAGAACAACTGTTGGAGCAATTGTCAGAAAAAGGAAGAGGCTAATGATGACTGTCAATGTCCCTCAGACTTGGGCCCCACGGAAGATCTTTCTGTTTCCAAGGCTACTATCAATAATACACAAAGACGTCATCTGGATGATCCAGAGGAACTATGGGAGAAAGTCCTGTGGTCAAATGAGACCAAAGTAGGACTTTTTGGTCTTATCTCCATTCGCCATGTTTGGAGGAAGAAGAATGATGAGTATCATCCCAATAATACCATACCTACAGTGAAGCCTCATGCTCTGGGGGTGTTTTTCTGCACAGGGGACAGGACGACTGCACTGTATTAAGGAGAGGATGAACGGGGCCACGTATTGTGACATATTGGGCAAAAACCTCCTTCCCTCAGTCAGAGCATTAAAGATGGGTCGTGGCTGGGTCTTCCAACATGACAATGACCCAAAGCACACACAGCCAGGAAAACCAAGTTGTGGTTTCGTAAGAAGCATATAAAGGTTCTGGAGTGGCCTAGCCAGTCTCCAGAACTAAATCCAATTGAAAATCTTGGTAGGGAGCTAAAACTCTGTGTTGCTCAGCGACAGCCCCGAAACCTGACAGATCTAGAGAAGATCTGTATGGAGTAGTGGACCAGAATCCCTCCTGCAGTGTGTGCAAACCTGGTAAAGAACTACAGGAAACCGTTTGACCTCTGTAATTGTTAACAAAGGCTTCTGTACCAAATGTACTGTATAAAAAAAATTGCCTCAAGTGATCAAATACTTATTTGACACAGTAATTGTTAAAAAATCATACATTGTTATTTTTTCTTTTTATATTCTGTCTCTCACTCTCACAGTGGAAATGCACCTATGCTGAAAATTGTCGACCCCTCCATGATTTCTAAGTAAGAGAACTTGCAAAATCACAGGGTGATCAAATAGTTATTGACCTCACTGTACATATATTTAAATTGTGATTCTCACTCCTCGTGGAGGCTCCACTTACAATGGATTTCAGTACACAGTGTATGACTAAATGTGATGCTAACTGTCAAAACTGTTTTAATTATTTTTTAGTTAATCTGAATTTAAACACATTTACCAAACAAACAAACAAACAAAAAGTAATTTAAAAAGACGGATAAGAAATTTATGAATGGGAACACTTTTTATTTTCCTGTGTTAACCCCATGTGAACGTGACTTGTGGAAGAACAAAACCTTCCTCTTTGCAATGTCTTTTAATAAATACTAAAAGTTGTGAGAGTTGGCAAGTAACAGTTTTGTGGTTTACCAATTTCTTGTGTCATGAGATAGCATGTCCTTCTTCTATGCTTGAGAATTCTCAGAAACCGTATAGTAACAGTTTCATATTCCCCTGCAACATTAGGTCACACCAACCCATTAATTAATTAATAATAATAATTAATTATTAAGAGGTTAGAGATAAGCAGTGCTTCTGCGGTTTATATTATTGTATTGCAATTAATTAGTTCATTCATTCATTAGTGTATATTACATGATTGGTTCATTAAAAAGGCGGAAAAACAACTGTTAACAGTCACCCATTCACAACAACAAGAAAAGTAGAAACAGTAAAAAGTTACTGAAATATGAATAAAAAGGTCTATACACCTACAGTATACAGAAGGTAGGCTTTTTCGATAACTGTTCACAATATTAACAGCGTTGCTGAAGTCCACTGATAATGTTATTGTATTATTGTATTTTTTTATATATATATTTCTATTTTTATCTCATCTATTTGCACTATTCTTCTACTGTTATTTTTACTGTACTTATTGTATACTGTTTTTATTATTATTTACTGTACATATTGTAAACTGTGTACTATGTATACTGTTATTATTATTACTGTGTACTGTACTTATTGTATATTTTTATTTTTCGTTTTTCCTATACTGCATCGAGCATGTCTGTGACAAAATAATTTTCCTCGGGATAAATAAAGTTCCTCTTATTCTTATAACAAATTCCAATGTTCTTTACAGTCACCAGCAGGGTATTTCTCCAAAATCTTTAGCGAAGCCATTACACTGAATATTGACTCTGCAGCAGTCACTTTGTTATTTTTAATTATTGTCTGAATATCTGTGTTTATCTATTAAGAGAAATTTAACAGTAATCTCACTTACCGCTAGTTGTGGCTTGTTATTTTCCATCCTTACTAATAGCTAAAATAGACAGACAATTTACAAGCAGAATTGGCAATCCCTGAAAAGTTTTATACTAAAGGATAAAGGATACTCACAGAACCAGTACTTGACATAGAAAACCAGATTATAATCCTCCAGTAATCAAGATGCATAAAAAAAAAAAAAAAAAAAAAACTGGCACTCCGCTATTAACAAAAGCGCAACTTGAGATCAATGATATTCTATAAAAAGCCACTCTAAAACGTTTCAGTCATTATCACTCAAAAATACTATGCAATTCCAATTTCATAAACCAAATCAAACAGTAATAGATTTTCTGAAATATTGTCGCATTTCATTGTCACCCAAAATGTAAAACATTTGTTGTATAAAGCATTTGAGTGGTGCTGCAGACCCACCCATTACATGACCTGCTTTCCTGAACTCTTTTTCAACATCTGCACTCTAAGTCCCTCAATCCAGCAGTGCTGCATGGATACAGGACACACCCTAAAAATCTCTCTCACTCCTCAGTTTCACTGACAGAATGCAGAGAGCCCTGCAGTGCCTTTCTCCATCCTTCCTGACCCTTACTGCAGAATCACTATAGCCACACCCTTGCCACAGCCTGTGAATCCTTGATTGCATGTTGAAACTGGCAGGTGATTCGTGCCAATTACAACTGATAAAAGAGAAGACAGTAGATCTTCAATGGACATCACATTAACAGATCTTTTTTAGAAAAACATACTGTACGTTACACAATAAATTGACAAATCAGTTCCAATCTGACTGGGTGAAAGTGTTGCAGAAATTGATCAATAACAAGCATTTGCATAATCCTAATAAATCTTTTCCCACTAAAATCAGTTGTGGCATACTATAAAAAAAATACATCTTCCATATTTTAATTATTAATTTGTCAAGATATATGAAATTGTAATGGGTGGACTTGATTTTAAAATGCAAACGTCACACATAATGGCACGTGTGATTTACATAATACCAGAAACGCACTGCTCGTTTGCATGTACCCAAGCAACACTGCATTTAAAAATGTAAACATCATTATAAAAATGAAAGCATTTTATTTTCTCTTAAGATCATGTTGTCATCACATGTGACAAAGATTACAAATTATCACAGCTTTTGAAAGCTAGTTTTCAGATTAAAAAAAAAGAACAAAAACAGAAAATTATAACACCTATGGGGGGCATTAAATCAAGAACTATAAAGAAAAAAAACTTGAGATAAAACAAACAAACAAACAAACAACAAAAAAAACATCACCAATTAACCATTTTTAATCTCCAAGTACCATTTCAAAACATAATTTACACACCTTTTCCTTAACACAAAATCAAGCATACAAATGCATTTGAAACATTAGTTTTCTTTTAAATAGAAGACATGTAATCAATTTGTCATGCAGTGGATGTAACATTAAATATTAATTAAAAAAAATAATATACTTCTCTCTTTTTTATATAATTATATCTAGATCGTTTAGATAATATATAGATATTTAATATTCAAGTCAAAACACTCACCCACCCTTTATAGGGAAACAAGCTAAATTAAAAAAACATTTACCACAAATATAATCTAACAATGCTTTCATAGCTGCCATCAGTAGCATGGCTGTCTTTCAGGAACATTAAAAACAAGGGATTTCAGCAAAACCATTTTGGCACAAAAAAACCACACATAATGCCAGTAGCATCTGCTTTGTACAAAGACAAGGAAAGATAAGAGAAGCTTTTGTCTGATTTTTTTCCGGTTTAATAAAAAAAAAAAAAAGAAAAAAACATTCTGTGCATCGCTTTAGTCCAGGAGAGAGAGTGTATGTGCATCTCCTGAGCATCTGCTTGAGGCCAGTGGTGTGTCCCAGAGTTTTGTTGCTACTGCAGCATGCTTTTAATGGTCTTAGTGGTTGACTCATCATTAAGATGTTTTGTTGTGTACCTGCATAGAAAACATTAATTAATAATTATATTTACTGCAGAATCTTGCAGTGTTGTGTCAAGCTTTCTTTAACACTGATGCAAAAAAGCAAAAGCAGCAAAAACAAAAGAACAGAAATGAACAGTCTTCATGGAAAAGTGCAGCTGATTAACATGATATTAATATGATAATATTTAAGTAATATTCAGAAAATAAAAAATAAAAATACCTGAGAGCATTTAGAAGACCTTCCACACTGTTAGGTGGCTGATCTTTGAGCACTTTAATGCAGCCTTTCATCTGTTTGGGGAAAAAAGCAACCACGGTTAGAGTGGCAGAGTAATGACAGCACTCAACTTCATGAGTCATGATGCTGTGAGAGAGCCATCGCCACGTTTTCTAAGCACTATGATTATGGGTCAGTGTTAGTGCTTAGCAGGAAGGGAAATATCGTCAGAGATGGGGTTGCAGTAACAGGAGATGATGGTTTCACTCACGTCTATTTTGGAGGACTTTGCGAATGCGCCGACGGGATGGACGTAGTCGTAGAGGATGATGACCCCCACCATGACACGCAGACAGAAGGAAACAGTCTCCTCACTGTTGAAGCGACTGCCATACTCTCTGTATCCAAAAAAATAATAATTTTATTATGTTATTTAAAATTTACCTACTAATTTTTTTAATCCACAGCAAATTTCATGGGATCAGCAGGCGGATGAGAAAATGGCAGACTTACGGGGTTTCCAACATAACTTTGCACACACTCGCCATGGTGCTTAATACATCTGTTGTGTTTTCAATGGGCAAGTTTTTATTCTGTTGGGCAAAAGCAAAAAAAAAAAAAATCATTTATATTTAGGTTATGTTTTTGAAAATGTCACTGACGGCTGATTTGAAATATTTTTGTTTACCTCAGACACAAATTTTGTTGTGCCATCACTTAATGTTTTTAGCATGGGCGTTGCATCAGCATAAAATAAAGAAATCCGATTGGCCAGTTCATTATTCACCTCGTTTTCTCCCTCCGCCTACACGGACAGACACCAAAAACATTATTAATGGAACATTTCTCTTTCTGATCAGTTTCTCAGAACTTATCACAAAAGAAAAAGTGCCTCACAGAAGACCATAAAGGAAAACAATGTGATGATGGATAAGCATTGAAAAGTTTTTCTGAAAAATCTGTCTAAAATGTTATACATTAATAACATAGTAATAATGTACTAAATATTTAAAAAAATATTGGATAAATGGATGTCCCTTCTGTAAAGCTAGCATCATTTAAGTAAGAATATTATTTTGGTTGATGCGGATAAACAGGAGAAACTAATTGGATAAGGATGGGGGAAAGTAAAGACATCCCCAGACATAAAAAGCAAATTAAGCTTTAGTTCTTTTGCAAAATATGCAATGAATAATTAATCTTATCTGTGAAATGAATTTACTTTTTCCATTTAAATTTACTTACTGTTTTCTACTGAATAATATGGGTTATTTGAAAACCCTTTTCAAACCAGCAAAAGCATCGGCGTCAAAACAGGGGCAGCCAGACAATAACAGATTTGTTTTTATTTAATAAGAAAGCGGTTTAATCTTACAGTAAACTGCATACACCTGCACATTCTGGTGTGTCAAGTCTAAAAATACATACATACATTAAACAATAGTCTAAACTAATAGTGCAGATGGGTAGAGTGCTAGCTGGAGTGATTTATTTAGCTCTCTTAAAGTAGTAGGGCCCTGGGGAACCATGGTGGGGCTACTGAATTCAGACTGGGAGAATATGAGGGGAAAACCAGCGGCACTTCACTAAACAAGGTATGCAGACTGCATGGTGTCCCCCAGGGCTAAGTATGTGGCCCGCTCTGAGATCAGATATTTATTCTTAAGAGGGCAGGGCATCTCTGGGGAGAACAGGCACAAAAGCTGACCACAGATCAGGTGCCACACTATATTGGTGCACCTCATTGCACTTCAGTGAGCATCTCAGAACTCACTCACTCTCCCAGTGGGAGGCCATTTTCTGTTTGGGTCCTCAACCGTCCCCTGAGGGCTGGTATGTGCAAGTGGCTGAGTGCTTGAGTTTGTGAGTAAAGAAGAAAAGGAAGTAGACAGCTGCTTGTCAAAGGGGTATTTTTACTTTAAAAGTAAAAAACAAGTGTGAATAAAAGGTGTTAAGTACGGACAAAAGTGTAGTGCACAGAATAGTTAAAAAGAGGAGGGGGGGGGGCATTACTCACAGGAACATTATTGATCCTCATGCGACTCAAGGTCCTCCTGTAATAACTGAAGTCATTCTGAATGGCAGGATTTGTCATCTGCAAAAGAATGAAAAGTTTATCTATTCTACCATTCAAAAGTTTGGGGTCAGTAAGACTTCCTCAGCAAAGACACATTAAACTGATCAAAAGTGACAGTATTTACAGAAATGTATTTTTTATTATTGCAAATTATAATATTTCAAATAAATGTTGTTCTTTTAAATCTTTAATCAAATAATACAGACAAAAAAAAAAAAGTTTCCAAAAAACTGTTTTCAACATTGATAATAAGAAATGTTTCTTAAGAATGTTTTATAAAGGATCACGTGACACTGACGACTGTTATCAATTACATCTGTTTTATGGTCTGCAAGTAAACAACTCACAACTCAAGTATAAAGAATCATTAATAAAATGAAATTGTGTATGCAGAGGTGTTTCAAAGGGAGGCGAATCTCCAGGTAATTGCTGGTGTGACAGGACTGAAGTAGTGGAGCCTGGTAGCCTTGAAGGCAAAGAACACTTACAGGATTAGCTAAAGCTTTACATAGATGACTACCAGTTCCTTTACGTAATCAGAGCAATTTTTATCTGTCAGGACTGAGACTGTCTGGGACCCATACTGTACACCCCCCTATAGAAGGTCTATTTAAACCTAAAGCACACCACAAAAGATTTGGAGCTTGTGACTGATGGATAAACATGCTTTAATGAAGAGTCATGTTCAATTTAGGGTTCAGTGACAAAGGAGGGTGGGTGCTTGTCAAGATGACAGCAGAGACGGGTCCGAAGACAAAGGTCAGGGAAAAGAATTAAATCTTTAGAATTTGCAAGAGCAGAGGTCAGCCATGAAAATATGAAATAATAGAATGTTTAAATATAAATGTAAGTCTATTGAATTCTTAGACATTTATCCTTATTTATATATATATATATAAACTTTAGATACTGTAAATATAAGTTTACACAAGTTGTTTGTTTGATTATCAAAGTTTTCATTATTTTATTAACGTTTTTTTTTCTGTTAGAGGCTTTACAGTACAGTAGGATTTATAAAACTTATGATGGTTATCTGGATTACTCTCAAAATAAATCAAAACAATATTCTCAAATTATATCCTTGTCAACAAAACTAATGCAGTCGATTTACTGTCAGACTAGACAGCCCATCCTATCCCTGCAGTGTACGCCGCTACGGCATTGGCGGGCTGAAGTAGGTCACTGCGCCAAGCTGAGAGGAGGGCACGGCTGGATGGAGGTTGGCATGCCACCTTACACCCCCTACCTTCTCGCATTTAGCAACCCCATCTGGGGGGGGGGCTCTTTAATTGGGACATCCCAGCTCCATGCCGGAGTGCTTCGGGGTATATGTGAATGTTTGCATTAGGAAGAGCAGGATATAAAGGCGTTAGCGTTGGCGCCGAGGTTAACAAGAAAATGGCTAGATGAAACATCATTTGATTTCTTTGGACACATAGCCCAAGACAAATGAGGTGGTTTACTGTTCAGTGATTTAGGGTTGTCTGAGTGCCCGAGGTTCTAACATGGTCACCGGCGTGTGTAAAAGCACACTATAGCTGTCTTGACCTATGCGTACACTTTTAAGTTTCCGTTTTATTAATTTAGTGTAAAAGAAACAGCAGGTGTTTCAGATGGGAATGTGGAGAGCAAAATATCAAAAGTATTTTCTTGTGATCTTAAATGTCAGGAAAGGTTTGGCAAGCACCTGAGGCAGCGAAAACTGACACGTGCAATTGGAAAGTAATTATTTTCTCATTATCTGGTTTCTAATCACAATTAGCATGTCATTAGAGAGAAGTAGAAGCTTGTTAAGGCATCACATCTTGGTCAGCCTCATCAACCGCATCGTAATGTGTAACAGTGTTAAAATTCTGATGACTTACATGGCCCAACTATGCATTTAAAGAACATTAATAAATTAATTCTTCTCATGGAATAAAGCATGTTTTAGGTCCATCATGATTGGTTGATAATTAAACATGTATGTTTATTATTTTCATAACAATTAAGAATATTTTTCCAGTGCTACAGAGCTACATCTGGAGGTTTACAATTTTTTTCAGTTTTAATAAGTCAGTAATATAACAAATCATATAATACCAATATTATGCTACCATGTATGAATATATTTATTTCTTGTTTTTATGTATTTATTTATTTTATTGGCATGTAATAAGAATACAGAGGGTCGAAAGGTTCTTCATTTTTGTAATGAATGCTAAAAATAGTAAACAAAACAAAAAACAGTATATTTCTCAGTATAGGACTCAAACATATTCTTTACATGTTTTGTAAGATTCAAAACAAATGACTTTTGACCTATATCGCATTAGCTCCTCCTTGTGTTAGTCTCAGTACACATCTAATGCTAAATAAACATTTAAATAAACAAGAATTTTCAATGCAAATTGATTCAACGACTGAGTCAGTGAAAATGAACAGGATAAACCTGTATCATACATAATGGCCTTTCATCGATGCAAAGAGTACGAAAAAATAATGATAAGAAGGAATTTTTATTGAGTTATTGTATTGAGGTATGGTCCTCACCTTGAGCTCATCAAAGCGCAGTGTGAAGTGCAGGATCTCAGCAAACTGTTTGGCAAGGGCTTGCTCTCGCTCCAGATGTTGTGTGGGGTCATTGTACTTCTCACTAGTGAGTGCTCTCAAAAGACTATGCAGCGCTGCCTCTGTAGAGTAAAACAATGATCAGTTAGGGTCAGTTCTCACTGAGTGCAAAAGATCATGTTTTTTCTTTACCAAATATAAACAACTACCCACTGATTAGTTATATAAGCATTATTAATAACAACATCAACTACATATATGTATGTGTGCCCATAAAATAAGCCCATCATTTGTTTTAAACAAAATACTAATTGAAATAATGATTCATACTGCCTGTAGACCAGCACCAAGAATAAATCCTTTCATTAAACCACATAAAACATCTTGCACCATACATGGCCCAATTAACTAATAAATGTTATTTAATGCATAATCTGATTTCAAACTAATTTCTCAGATACACAAAAATACTCCAGGCTACACAAAGGTACACTATTACATAAGACTTAATCTGAAGTTTCTCTATGTTCTTTACTAACACACAAGCCTCATTAGACAACTTGATGACTTGAGAGGCTGTTCTTAACCCACAATTCCCGTTCTCAGTTTCTCCATTGCTCTATTGAGGCAATACAGTACACAGCAGCATGTTAGAATAATTATATTACATAAGAGTCAGCCCAGCAGCCATGAATGAGTTTATGGTTGAGGTAGGGTATGATCTCAGTCTGTCCACATTAACCCAATTTTTAATCCTGATCTCAATTACAAGTCTTAAAATATACATATAAACAAAACCAAACAGAGTTGCCCTTGAAGTGATTCATGTTTTGCTGTTGCTATTACAAAATTGCACAAGAAACCCCTACTGCATGTTGAAAGAGAGCAATATAAAGAACAAAAAAAAGCAATGGTTGGGTGATGTGGCTTTAGACCCATGTATCAACAACAGTTGATGACCTGAATTAAGTCTCTTAAGCTCTGAGAGTTCAGACAATTTTGAGGGGTTTCAGCTTTATTTTTATTGGCTCATTTGGAAATTGCAGTAATTATTCCTGTCTGAAGGTAAACAGGGTAGAGTTGTCTGTTAACTTATTTATTTCCATATAAACTTAAGAAACCAATGGTTTTTAGGTTTTACAAAGTCAAGCCAGTATAGTCACCATAGTAAGAGAGAGAGGGAATTTTCAGGCTGGTGACTCAGGCTGCAGCAGTGTGTAGAGTAAATTGAGCAGATTTGCCATACGGTAATGCCCTCCATCTGCTTTAGTCAGCTTGGCAGGCCAGAGGAGCTGATTAAAATGGCCATGGAAGCACACTTTTCTCCTCCCAGTCAAAACATAGCTTGAGACGAGCGGCTTTTAAGAGCGCATGCTGAGAATGGCGTGTGAGGCAAGGACAGCGGATTGGAGAAAAGCAGGGCAGGGTGTGGGAGTGTGCGTCACATCTCATCACATAACGAGAAACCAAGAGAGAAGAACTGAGATAATGGTAATGATAAAATGACAAATATACACAGGAACAACAACAGTTTGAGATTTACCATAAAAACAAAAAATAATTATAATATTTATATTTTAAATGTTTATATATATTTATATATATAGCATTTGAACCAATCAGTCACAAACTATTTGTTACATGTAACAATTAATCTTTAGTACTGCTTTCAAAGCCCAAAGGGCAACTCAATTTGGAGCCATCCCCCGAAAAGCAGTTGACACTCCAGGGAGGCAACAGGCCTCTGATTTCCATGGAAACCGACTGATAAAACCGGTTTATTGCTTGAAGGAATGTGAACAGAGTACCTCTGACTAGTCCTCCCTTTTGCAAAGACAATGGACCTTTCACACACATCCTTCATGCCATAGTGTATATTGTTATTGTGCTTGTATATCGTCTTGTTTATGGTATGCTGTTTCATGCATGTTTTTGATAGATCGTCAACTTACACCACCTCCTCAGATCAATACATTTCATGTTTGGTACCTAAGGACTCGTCGTCAGACGATCTAATTGAGAGTGTATGTTATATGTCCATATCTTTGCAACATTCAGTGTTTTAAGAATCTGTTCTAATTTGGATATTGATCACCAATCCGGTGTATATGCAAATTAGCATGTTAGGAACAAAGAACCATAAAAAGTTCCCTCCAAAGCATCACCACACCATTGGTCTTTGACCCACATGAGGTGTGACCTCAACAGGTTACAAAAGCCTACACAGCAGAAACTCTCTTTTTCTACTCTCTACTTTTCTGGATGCCTGAACGACACCATTTCTCTCTGGTCCCCTGACCAAGGCCCTCGGCAGTGATGGGCAGTAGCGTCGGTACAAGTAGTAGTAGACATTTATTTGTTATTTGTTATTATATTAATGTATGATTGTTAAATAAATAATTGCACAATTATATGCATGCCTATCTGTTTGAATGACATTTTTTATCTCCTCCCAGACCTGGACTAAAGCATCTGCCAACACCTGGACAGTCTGTGGTGCAACGTGGCGTTGGTGGATGGAGCGAGACATGATGTCCCAGATGTGCTCAACTGGATTCAGGTTTGGGGAACAGGCGGGCCAGTCTATAGCATCAAGTCTTGCATTAGGAGGAACGCAAGGCCAACCGCACCAGTATATGGTCTCACAATATGTCTGAGGATCTCATCTTGGTACCTAATGGCAGACAGGCTACCTCTGGCGAGCACATGGAGGTGGCCCTCCAAAGAAAACCATTACTGACCCACTGCTAAACCGGTCATGCTGCAGGATGTTGCAGCCAGCAGAATGTTCTCCACAGTGTCTCCAGACTCTGTCATGTCTATCACATGTGCTCAGTGTGTTCCTGCTTTCATCTGTGAAGAGCACAGGGCACCAGTGGCAAATTTGCCAATCTTGGTGTTCTCTGGCAAATGCCAAATGTCCTGCAAGGTTGTAAGCACAACTCCCAACTGTGGACATCAGGCCCTCATACCACCCTCATGGAGTTTTTTCCTGACCGTTTGAGCAGAAAGATGCACATTTGTGGCCTGCTGGGGGTCATTTTGCAGGGCTCTGGCAATGCTCCTCCTGTTCCTCCTTGCACAAAGGAGGAGGTAGCTGTCCTGCTGCTGGGTTGTTGGTCTCCTATGGCCTCCTCCACATCTCCTGATGTACTGGCCTGTCTCCTGGTAGTGCCCCTATGCTCCGGACACTATGCTGACAGAGACAGCAAACGTTCTTGCCACAGCTCGTATTGATGTGCCATCCTGGACGAGCTGCACTACCTGAGCCACTTGTGTGGGTTGTAGACTCCATCTAATGCTTCCACTAGAGTAAAAGCATCTCCAGCATTCAAAAGTGACCAAAACATCAGCCAGAAAGCATAGGAACTGAGAAGTGGTCTGTGGTCACCACCTGCA
>JAUMHQ010000090.1:5633869-5649195 GCA_032361165.1 Enteromius paludinosus | reverse complement strand
CGTCTCTTGCCATTGGAATCTCCTCGTAGCAGCCTAAACATTACTGGATCCTGCAGCTTATCTGGCAACCTCTAGTCCTAACAATACATGAAATGAGCCTCAAATAAGAATATTAGAATGATTTCTAAAGGATCATGTCATAACGAAGACTGGAATAATGGCTGTTGAAAATTTAGCTATGCCACCTTCAAAATTAATTACATAAAACAGAAATCACATTTCCATCTTTTTTTTTTCTAATGTAATATTAACATTTAAGTAAAACTCATATTTCTGGCTAATTGCTGGGGCAATTAAATGTTTATGTTAAATGATACTTCGTGTATTTTATTAAAAGTTTATCTTAATTTCTAAAATCCATAGCATTTTTTAATTGTAAGTTTGAACTACAAATTAAATTGTTGATGTGAGCACTGTAAATACACTTCACTAGAAGATCTTTTGTTAATACCTTTTACTACACAGGTAGCGTCTTATTGTACAGTTTGTACAGTTACATAACTTGCACATGGCACTCGAACTTTGGATATACACAGTCCAAACATGACATCACTATCAGATGATTGTTGTGCAATTCAGAGGTTATGCGGACTTCTGCTGAACATGTTCCAAATCAAACTGGTTTGAAGTGACACGAGACTGAGCAAACGGTGACTGAATTTAAATTTTGGGGTGAATTACTCACTGGGGATCTTAAAGTTTATTTGAGTCAAGCCTCCACAACTGAGCCTGCTTCATATGTTTAAAAGGCAAAGTGGTGGAATTTTAAATGGTGGAAACTTTAGGCCCACATCTAAAAAGAAACCTCAATGAAGCACTGGCAGCTGTTAACTACAGTTGGCTTCAAATGCAATTTAAGAAATTAAGGGCCACCTCCTTAATTTCCAGCATTCAGATGCCACACATTAAGAGTGCAATGATCTCCTAGCTTTTTTCTATAGTAGGTCCTGTTCCAGTGCTCTGTCTCTTTTAGTCTTTCGCACTCCCTCCCTATTTATTAGAGTTATATAACTCTTAAACAGACACTATAGGAATTCTTCTTATATGTGTGCGACCGATGAGCCACGAAGGAGTCAATGGTATCGGTGACTCCATATCACCCCCTGTCTTTCCTCATAGGAGCAACTATGTGACTAAAAATGGAGACAAACATGGTAGGATGGAAATGTTCTGTGGGCAAGGGCAATAAAAGCCAGGAAACTCTTATTTTCCGCTGTCTTCTTTTCTTTGGTTTATTCACCTTCCTTCACTTTGGAGAGAGTTTTTGGGTTCAAACAAATGAGATGGTAGCAGATTGTGTGTGGTTCATGAACTAGTCTCCAGGGGAATGGAGTTTAAGATATTATCAAGACCCAAAAGAGGAACTGGCATTTTTTACAAGTTGACCGGGTATTGACCTAGTCTGTGAGATGCTAAATTAGTGCATTTCAAGGTAAGCTTGGAGAACTGTTAAAAGCTAATAAACGAAAACCAGAGAAAAATCTCACTTTCAAAATCGAGGAAGAAGTTGGGTTCTTGTTCAAGATCTGTGCATGTCAAAACTTTAAGGAGGTTCCCCATGACAACGTACCTACAGGAAAAAAGAAAGACAGCGTTAAGTCACATATTTTGAACACAAAATCATAAATCTGACGGTCAGATCCAGCAGCACTTAACTGCCTTACTTTGATTCTATCATGGCGCTAATCTCCCATGTTATCAGTAAAGAAACTATCACCCTTCCAACCACCAGTCCACGCTCCTTCCCTTTACCCCACAGCTTCCACTCTCCAGACGCAGTGGTTTTCCTGTACAGGGCCTTGGGTCGACCAGATGTCACTACTGCAACCCCCCTCCTTCAGCACACACACAGAGTTACGGGAATCCCTGTGCTTTGGTGGCCAGTGCCAACCGTGCATGTCATGCCTACTGCTCACGTTCAGTTCCCTATTGAGGGGCCCCAAGCTTTCAAAGTTAAGATTTAGGAAGTAGACTAGTGTTTTTAGATGTAAAAACAGCCCTATAAAACCATTAAATCTCTTGGGATAACTGAGACTACTGGGTTTAACATGTTGTGCTTACAAAATGTGAATAACAGTGGACATGAGTGAAATACAAAAGCAAGGCCAAACCATCCTTCCAAACAGTAAAATCAAGGAAGGACCTTACATTCCCAAGATGTTCAAAAGAGGGGTCATTTCATAAACAGCATGTGAATGACTAGTTCAAAAACAGTTTTTGTGACCATGAGCTCATTAATTAATGGTTTGAGTTACCTACTCTGATGAACTATACTGTAAGGAACGCCAACCCAGGCCATGGTACACAAGAAAATGAAAAGAGGAAACAACGGCAAATAACTTGAGACAACAAGAACAATAAATGCCTGTGTTGATGAGCGCACCAACTCACTGGTGCCCAAGCTGAGCACCTGTGTAAACCAATGAAAGGCTATGTATTCAGCAGTACACATGTGCCAAATAAAAACAAAACTAAAGCATACTTTGGACTTTAGGATGACATCCCAAAGAATGTAAACAACAGTTAAGCAGTCCAACACAGTAACTTGACCCAGTTGACTCAATCAACAGACTGAGTTTT
This sequence comes from Enteromius paludinosus, assembly GCA_032361165.1. Classification (NCBI taxonomy): domain Eukaryota; kingdom Metazoa; phylum Chordata; class Actinopteri; order Cypriniformes; family Cyprinidae; genus Enteromius; species Enteromius paludinosus. The sequence goes on along the minus strand of JAUMHQ010000090.1, from coordinate 5,646,615 downwards.
AGGATGAACCGTTAACAACAACAGAAAAGGTGAGAGTATTTGGAAAATCTGCTTAAAAAAGTGTCTTTTAATTTCAACTATGCTTGGTGATGCAGGTTAAGCTATGACTAAAATGGAAAGTTGACTGCCAATGCTCCAGATCTGTACAATATTGGTCCAATATATTTCAACAGCCTATCTGTGAGAAAATCAACTACTGTATAAAAGAAAAGATTCTGAGAAAACACACGGAAGGGGAAAAAAACATCCTTCCTCCAATGTGCATGAGACACCTTCAACACAGCCACCTGACATCAAACCAGGTAAATACGGTTAGCTGATGGGAAAATGCCTCTACCACAACTCTCAATGGCATTTCTCTGTATAAAAGCTGCCTTTACCAAGAACTGCACTGGTCTGAAGTAAAGTTGTAGTTTTTTTTTCTATGAGTGTCAGTAGAGAAGCTGTACACATTTCACAAATGCAGAGTTCACTACAGATTTATACATTGCCTTAGCTAATTTGTAATTCTTTCACAGCCTGTCGTAAAAGGTATCTGCAAAATAAAAAAGTCTGGGTTGTGTTTACTTTCACCTGTATAAAAGATTAAAAGAGGAGAGTAAAACAAACAAGAGGGAAAGGGTCAATCTAGGCCATGACAACAGCAGCGTCCTACTCATGAGTGCTGTGCCTCTGGCGGGAAGAGTGATAAGTGAATGAACATACACATATAAGCATACAGACGGCTAGATGTAGGTCACAGACATGAGTGTGTATGTGTGTGAATGGGTGTTATATAATCTAGCTGAGGAGCTGCAGATCTAGACAGCACGAGACAAACAGTTACTCCTATATACCTGTCAGTACAATAAATGTACCAGTCACATAAACGTGTAGGTGCACGTAAATGTTATCTATAATAAATAATAACAGTTTGTGTGTGTGTGTTTGTTTTTGTTATTGGAGTCAACAAGTGATCATTTATGTAACTGGTTAGTATGTGAAGAGTCATACACAGTTAATTTTCTTAACCAGCATCCAAGATTTTAGCTTAAACGCATAAGGGATAATTAAAATGCAATTTCATAAAATAAAAGAAATATAATAATAATAATAATAATCAGTACAAGGAAGTGCAATACAATGACTATTTTACAAAAGATGATTTTACAAAAATTATATACATATGACTTGCTATGCTTTAATTGCAACAATACCTTTAATTTATTAACTACTGTATTAATAAATAATTTAATAATTATAAATCATTTTGTAATAAAAGACCATTATGTAATTAACACTGATAATACTTTAATTCAATTTGAATGTCATTCAGTTTCAACTGATTTACAGCCCTAATAATAATATTATTTTTTGTTTAACACAGCACACCACACCATGTGACCATTACATTTCTTGTCAGCTATTCGTGTATGTCTGAACTGGGAACATGGAAGTGAGCTGGACAGGGTATACGCAGAGTGACAGGAGACAGGCTGCTGACAGGTGAAAAGTTGAGACATGAGCAGGTAGGCAGGTGAACAGGACGACAGAGACAGAGAGTGTCTGGGAGCTGAGGCAAGGAGACAATGAACGTGAGAGATTTGACAAGGAGTGATGCTAGTGAGGTTGAAGTCAGGTGAGCGTCTGAGCTGGGACCATCTGTGTGCATGAGGGTCTCAAACAGGTATAGGGACCGGACATAGAAGTTGCCGATGGTAAACCAATGATCAAAAGCACTCTAACCCATACTGACAGAAGCAAGACTCGCTCGAGCCAGTGTACTCTAACCGATTCAGACATTCACACTTTACAAAAAAGACGTGGACACATGGTGAGGGGCAGTGACAGGTTAAAGCCACGCTGAGGATCATGTGGAGGTCAAGGCTTGGCAAAGCTCAGGATTAGAGTTCAAGGTCAATGACGTGAATCGATTACCAACCTCACGAAACAACTGCTTTAGTAGTGCAAAATAAAGACTCTTGCTTTGGTTTGCTTGAAAAGGTAGCATTTGGTGGACAAAAGGGAGTTACCGAGAGCATTAACTTTATGGACAAACAGCAGTAAAACTAGAGAAAAAGCCTAAAGAAATCTGAAGAATTTCTTTTACCATTAGAGCGATCATTAAACTTTTAAACCTATCAATGACCCAAAATACCCATCGAACAATAGCCAATGAATACGTGAAAAACACTTTTTAACAACCACAGATCAACATATTGTCAACATTCCATAGTGCAAAAACATTACGATGGACAGACAGACAGATATAATATATAATAACAGTGTAATAATGCTTTTTGGACTAGACTTTTTTTTACTCATTCACTGTTGGAAAGTTACTTAGAATAAATGTGACCTGAATCCAAGTCATACCAATGTATACTGCTACCAAGTGCACCAACAATAAATCCCACCCACCCTTCCCTCCAACCATTAGGGGGTCATTCCAAGGACTACTATCTCGAAAATCCAAATTGACACAATCATATTTCTTTGAAAATAAATAAATAAATAAATAAAAAAGCAACCTTTGCTACAAAACATTCATTACCATAAGGTCCAAACGTCTTAAGCATTCATGCCATTATTATTAACAACCGTGATTGAGGTATGAGCAATATGAATTAGGAAATAGTAAGATCCCTTTTTTTAAAAAACAAAAATGAAATCTATACAAACATCTATTAAGGTCCTAATATCTCCTCATGACATCAACAGACTATGTGGGCCAAACCAAGACGAGAGTGAAGATTATATTAGGAACAGTGCATTTGCCTGTCAGCTTAATTCACAGCAGTCCCAAAGGGTGAAGGCGAGCTCCCTGTACGAGCTCTTCCGACAGAGAGAGACTCTGACCTGGTTGTTTTCTTTTCGAAGCCTCCTACTGGGAGATTGCGTGCTGGAGGAGAGGAGCTACGATGGGATTCTGGAGAAGGAGGGGGGCAAAGTGGGTCTCGTCTAAGCCCGCTGGGCACTTACGAATCACTACTGCACTGTGATTGGCTGCACGCAAGTTCTTTTGCACTGCACTGTATCCATGGAGTTGAAAAAACCTGGTGCTACCAAAAACACCCCAACAGCCAATCAGAAAGCGAATGGCGAGGCGGAGGGGAGAATGAGGGCACTGGAGCAGTAGTCCGACTTAAGAGCTTGTGTATGAATATATGAATAGCGATGAGGTAATGCACCAAAAACGCACAACTAGTGCAACAGCGACACACTGACTGATCATGGAATTCTACGAATAACTGACATTCCACTCTTAGGATGCATAAATCCATGTAATTAATTTTACACATATTTCTACATAGAATATTTATTGTGGAATCATATATGTGTAAATAACTGTATTACTGTACTTTGTAAAATTCATATTACAATTGTCAAGAGAATAATGAATGGATAATTCAAACGAATTTAAAATGATTCAATGCAATTAGTCTATACATATATATACAAAGTATATTTATATACAGGAGTCAATATAACTATCTGGATGTAAGGCATGCTGGAATTCTGCAGGAGCACTGCAGCATGGGAATCCACGTGCTTCGCCATACTACACTACTGCTGTGGCACCATAGGAAAAAAACAACAACCTCTCCCCTCCCTGATTCCCTCCGTCACGTGGGCACAGCCGTGGAGTGGCTAACCGGCTGCCTCTGGCAGCGAGGGGGAGGGGAGTGAGAGAATTAGTGTGTATTTTCATGTGCGCGTTTATTTGAGTGAGTGGATGCAATAATCCAGTTATGTATGTGGTGGAGTCTGTGCAGAATTGAACCTAATGTGAGAATATTGGCAGAAGAGCTACACTTAATGTAGCAGCCTTGTCTAAAATCTAATTTACAGAAGCTTAGTCAATGATTTATGCAATTCGGCCTTTACAATGCACATTCATTGACTATCCTTTTCCAAACGAGAGCCTGTGATATCTGTTAATGTATGTGTGTGCGCATGTGATACATCATGCAGTGTCACTCTTACGCAGCATCACTTACATCCTTGTCTGCAGTTTTCAACTTGACCCAAATTTCCTGGGGCGTGCCGCCACATCGCATTAGCCAACTATAGTAGCTGTGTTCTGAATTCACCCCAGCCCTTCGAAACCCACCAAAATGTACAGAAAACGGGAGTGCAGATGCCCTTTATCCACCGCCAAAACTTGCATGACCTGCTTGACCAAACCCATCCTTAAATGTGTTAAATATAAAACGAAGGAATCGGAAGGGTGATAAAAGAGAGAAGAGGAAGCGTGCGTTTGTTTGTGATTTGTAGCTCCACCCACACTGGCCACAATGGAGTAAACAGCCCTTGAATGCCCTCTTTAAACATGTTGTGGAAAAAAAAAAAAATCAAAACAAATTGCTGGATAAGCCAATGAGGTTGCGGCGCATTTGTACAGTAGGATGTCAGCTACTGTATTGGTGCGTCCGCACTGAGTTTGAGTGCAACATTTGTGACATCTGTAGCTTTGATGTCACCTACACTGACAAAACAAAGACACGCAAACAGCACAGTGGTACTCTTTTTAAATTCTCTTACAATACTCTAACAGTGGATCAGTTACAATTGTTATCATTCATAACATTTGCATAAGTGTCAAGTAGCTGGTGGTATATGGTGATAAACGGAGAGGTTCAGAGTAGGATTTTTGGTTAATCTCTCCTACAATAGGACCTCTTAGGCAGCACTGTACCTCTCACGATCAAAGCCAGAAACCATGGCAACCGAATATCATAAGCCAAAACAGGGAAATTTTCATCTGAAAATGTTGGGAAAAGGAATTTTAAGCCGCCCCGTTTCAAATGTTCAAAGTCTGTTTAATCGACAAACATACGCCACTTCCATTTCTGAAGCTGCTGTGATTATGATAATCTTTAAAGGTCCTTTTTTGTAAAGTCAAGCCTCAAATGAGTTACACCAAAAAAAAATAAAAACTGAGACAGAACTTGATGCATCCCGCCTCGTAATATCCATGTCTGCTTTGGAAAACAGAATCGGAACAGAACTGGAAAGACTTTGTGTGACTTGGTGTTCTTTCACTGTGAAGGTCTTTAAGATCTGAGAATGTCATTTGGTACAAGACAAGCAAAGGACGTTTAGTCTCTGCATACAGATTAAGACAGGCTGTGGCACTTTCACAGCCTGAATATGAAGAAGTTTGTGTGTGACCCCCTTTTCTAGACACGAGTGTCCTTTTGTCATTGAATAACTTACAAATTAAACATCTTTGTACATTAACGAATGTGTTATTACTTGACATTTACAAAAAGAGACTACGCTTGTTTCCGTTTCCTTCGTTTTTTTTTCATTCAGAGTAAGTGCGTGTCAGTCAGGAGAACTGTTAATGCAGAGTATGAGGGGTGGGGCGCTGTCAAACTGAGATGGGATTTTTGGGGGTATGCATGGCGTAAGGTGGATTTGTGCTAAGAGGCTTGAGTTCCTTTTTTAGGCCCAGAGCACCCTCTGCTGACAGCAAGGAAGGTATTCTCAGGGTTAAAAAACAACAACCACCAATCAAAAATTGATCAATAGACTAAAAGAAATTAAAACAATTATAAAATAAAATTAATTAAATAATTAATTAATTAAATAAAAAAAACACCTAAGGCTCCAGCATCCATCCTAAACAGGAAACATGGTTTGGAGAATGTAAAGAAATGAGGAAAATAAAATAAAATCATTACTGTATCCATTTAATTTTATTTTATTTTTTAATGCTTGAAACTCCATCTCCAGCATCCTTGTCACCCTAAAAATGTCAAGCAGTAATACCCATGGGGAAATGAAAAAGTAGCAATGTATCAAGATCAACAAGCTAGCAGCACTGTTTTCACTACATAGATTGAAGAATGGCTTTATAAAACTTTATAAAAGACAGTCGATGGAGAATCATTTTGACATTTCTACAGCAGGGGGAATGACACATCTGTAAAATGCCTGTGGTATGAATGGGTGGGTGGTAAGTGAAGTGTATACATGACACGCAGTAAATGAAAGGGGAGCTAACCCAATGAATATTTAACTAATCCTTCCACTCCCTTCAGCTGCATCAACATGTCTCTTGGAGCGGGCACTGACTGACTCACAAAACACACTGCCATCCTTCTCATACTTAAAAGATGTCTCAGATCTCTAGGCAGTGTCTGCTCTCTAAGCACCACTTTACCCAGTGTCATCATGTCTTAAAAGGATAACTGTAGCCAAAGGTCAACGGAAAAGCAAAACAGAAATCAATCCACATTCAAACTGTAATTTGTATATTTAGCTTGGTGGCATTTAGTTATCTGCTACATAGTCATTTATTGATTTAGGGAAAAATAACTATTATTTGAAAATTATGTGCATTTATTATCATTATAGATCTAGGTGCCTACTCCAGAATCAACATTGTGTTTCTCATATCTGACATACGAATTAATGTCTTCAAGACCCTCAGACATACAACCATACAGTGTTTCAATCTGATCCAGTCTATCGGATCAGTAGTTCAGAAATTCATATATCATTAATATAATATATCATATCTATCATGAAACACAACTTTCACAATGACAATAACTTTGCAAATGGTGCCACCTGCTGTACAAAAAAGCAACGACTTTAAATCCATCCAACCAAATATGCATTACATTAACAATTTTCATCTGGTAATACCACGTATTGACATAAATACATGATTTAAAAAAAACAAACTGCAAGGTATTCGTCATTTAATGAAAAGTGAATAATTAATTAAAAGTCATAAAAATGGCTAAATTCAAATAAACCATTTTAAAACAAAAATAAAAATAAAATGCTTACAAAAAAAATTATATATAATAAAAAACAGTCTATTTTTATACCTGCATGTCATGTGGCAATAAACCAATTTCAAAGGACTATAAACATGCAAATGTGTTACTTAATAATTAACTTATTACTTCAAAGTCTCATAGGGACTTCAAGTTACTTGATTAGATAAAAGAGGTTTAGCTGGCATGGAAGTATGAGAATTCCTGCTATTCTGTGCATTTTAATGTTTGAAAGACAAAAGGCTTTCTAATCATGTAACCAATGAAAAAAGTAACTGTAGTGTTAATTCTAAGTACTTTAAAATGGAATATAATCTAACAAGTATCTGACTATGCAACGTAATCCTCAACGTAAAGTTGTGGAAACTCTGAAGGTGAACTGATGTTTCTTAACAAAAAAAGAGGAGGGTTTATTAAATGATCTTATTTACATGTCTTTGACCCCACAGAGCTTATGCTCACCAAGGCTGCATTTACTAAATCAACAGTAATATTACAATTTTCAAAAACAGCTGGTTTCAATCTCAACATGTAATTTAGTCCATTAGCAAATGCTCCCGTCTTTAGAGTCACATGATGCTTAAGAGATTATTTATTTTTTATCACCAATGTAAAATAATAATAATTAAGCAGCACTACTGTGTGTGTTTATTTACTTGCTACTTAAATACATTTTTGGTGTTCATTACAAAAGAACAGTATTTATTTAAAACATAGATGCTATAACTATTATTTATTTACTTTTTTATTTTTTTATTTTAAACAACTTTTCCATTACCTTTATTTCAGGCTGTTGAAATTATCCAGATGGTCAATCCATCAGTTTTATTATAACCAGAATTAGTATTTTCATTTAAATATTTAAAAAAAAAAATAATAAAACCGTTATCCAGTAACTCACTTCTAGACAAAATGCAGACAGACTTTCACTGCTCTGAAGCTTTGAACAGACAGTCTAACTGACTTCTAGGCATTAATCGTAGTTATTTTAACAACAAATAGCTCAGAGCAATCATGTAAATCCTATTAAAGTGGTGAATCCTCTTGTAGAGGCAGTTTTCAAGATTACCAGACAGTGGCAGCATTGGCTGATATGCAGGGGGAGGGGCTGACAATGTAAAAGATGACCTCAGGCTCCACTGCTAGACACATACTGTATAATCCATCCTCGCCTCGCGAAAGTACAAGGCGTTTTCATTGGCTCCCAGCCACAAGATTTGAAATAATCCAAATGCATCTCTTGTAATGCACAACATTATGACCTGGCATAATGAAACGATGCGTGTCGATTTATTTCACGCACCAGGTTTCTTCTTACAGATAGCTTGTCAGATGTAAAGGGTGTGTTCGCAACCTCAGAGTCCGCAATTATGTGTGCAGCAGCTTGTCAAGGTATCCATGGAAACAAAAGCAAAAATAAATATGGGAGCTTAGGGGCAGGAAATAATAAAAATAATGAATCTAAAATAAATTGGAGAAAAATGACGCAAGAAAAAAATTAAGAAGAAGGGTGGAGTTGTGTCATTATGTAAGTGATACATGCTGTACAGGGAAACCTGTGCAAGAAACTTCAAAGTGTCTTTAAAACAAGACCAGAATGATGATTATATTCAAAAGTCTTCCAGAATTATATTCGTTTGAATATCTACATAATTTTGGCACAACAAGGCCAAAATTACACACTGTTTAAAAAATGATACTGAGTTATGCACAGTTTTAGCTACAGGAACTAAAATAGAGGCTTCAAGCAGAAAAGGCCCTAATAATCCCCCATTCCTGCCCATCCGACTAAAGATGCACACACTTAGTATCCACTGCACGCTTTGAGAGGAATGACAAAACAGCTATTTGCTTGGTTTTAGAATCCCCTCCATCATGCATTTAAATGGGGTCACCTTCTGCAAACTCTGACCCTTTGATTACATAAGACACCATCCTAGAGGAACAGGAAGCTGCATTACTCAAACCCTCTTTATGTCCCACAGTGCGGTTCACTTCCGCATTAACCATACCACACAATCTGGACTCACATCTCTGCAGGATAAAATTCAAAGCAAGAGATTTTCTTTTTATAACTTAGCTTAAAACACTGCTATTGTAGCATCATTTGACATATTAATGTAATAACAATACTTAATAAAATATATGTATAGATTTTTATGTTATGCATTATTTTGAATTGAGGTTGTTTTTTTTTCCTATTCTCATTTTGTCAGTTTTATTAACTGTTTAAATATTGGTCTTATTTCTATTTCATAAAATATATAGTTGTTTTGTTCATTTTCATCTTTGTTTGAGTTATTTTAGTATATTATCAAACTAAATGAATGAGAAATGATGCTTTGGCAAGTATATTTATTTTATTTTAGTCAACGTTTATATGATTCTAAGTAATGACAATGTTTCTTTTTATGGTTTTAGTTGTAGTTAACTATATTAACCCTGGCTTGAAACAACTGTGATTGTCATCAACAGCTGGGGAAATAGTACAACTTTCTCAGATGTATCTCAGACTATGAAGTCAAACATGATCAAGTATAAGCGTACAAATGCTAAGACAATTAGCACAAAGACTGCTTTGCACCTGCAACACATCAACAGCCATAAGGGCAGGAAGACTCCACATACCAGAAAACATTGAACCAAGAATGTCTCACACTCCAATCCAGCCGCTCAGAGCAAAACTCACACGAGAGCTTGAGAATGCACAGACAAAAGAGAAATATTGCTAAGATATTAGTGGAATGCAAAAAAAGGAAGTGGTTTTGGATAGCTGGACTATGGAGACATTCTGATGTGAAAGTCTTGGAAGTCTGCAATTCGCTCACGGAATACATTTTACAATACAAATTTTCAAATCGAATTTTTCATTTTAATCATGATGGCCACAGTCGATTGTTTCACTGTGCAGGGACAATTTTTTACCCTTTTATCTTTGGTGACATTTTTCCTAAAAGCCCCTCTATTCATTTTCACCCTAGTAAGCATATTTATAATGTAATAAAATATTTCTATTTTAATCAAAGAATCCTGGAGAAAAAAAGTCACAAAATATTAATAAGAAATGTATCTTGAGCTTTTAAATAATTGTATAATACATGTTGACTCGCAGAAGAACAAGTGACTTCTTAGGCTAACTGTTCTTGACAAGGATCACTAATAAAACACTGACTTCACAACAGTTGATACTGTAAACAACTGCACAGTAGCTGCAATAGAGCTGTGATTGTGTGTGAAGATGCTTACCAGCAGAAATGCAGAGGAGATGACAGAAGGGAGGCCTATCCAGGCACTCGCCAAGGTCACAATCTTATAGAAACACAATCTGAAAAGAAAAAGGAGAATTTCAAAATAAGAAAATATAAAAATGTGACCTCAAAGACTGCGTGCACATTTAATCAGCATTTCCTCATTTCGATTTCTCTACACATTTAGTCTTTCTCCCCATTATTTCACAATTCAAATTCCAGAAGAAAGCTTTTTAATACACTAAAGCCTTCAAGACTGAAGCATTCTCATAACGTAATCACTCAGTGCATGTTAAGTTCCTAAATTCAAACTTGCTTCAGACTTCCTTTGGTTTCATGCAGAGCCTGTTATACACCACAGTGCGCACACTAACCTGAACCGTTTGTCCATTACCACAGAAACAAACAGTGCGTTGTCTGGTGTCAAAGTCATCAAAACAACTGCTGTGCACAGCTTTGGTGTGATGGACAGAGTGCATCAATCCACCGTAAAACCATAACAAGCTTGGACGTGTGGTTTGATCGGGGCGGGGGATGTACTAGGTTCATATAGTTATTATTTTCTTAATATTCAAGACGACTTTTGCCTCCTCTTCATCTAATGCCTTTAGGCTGTAAAACTGCCCCAGTGGTAAAGCGTTGGGAGGTGCTCTGGCCACTTCCTCTTGTGCAACACTTCCTCCCATTCACAGTAGACTTCAGCTTTCCATTGTGCTTGCTGGCTTCACCCTCACCTCATGTCAAAGTAAACCATTTAGGTATTATTTTTTGTATTTTTATTTTTTTTTACAATTCATAGTCCTACTAAGTGTTGGTGCATAACACTTCAGTGTTACACTCTATTTTAAGCTGTCCTTGTTACAGTGTAGTTATACATTAAAGTACTAAGTAATATTAATTAACTACATATACTGACTATATGGTTAGGTTTAGGATTTGGGTTTGGCTTAGGGTTGCTTGCAAGTCATTATGCATAATGTATTGCTGTTATAATATTAAGTACTGTACATGAAATGTGCTAGGAACATGAATGATGCTTCAAATCATGAATCTGGTCGAGAAGGGTTTTTTTTTATTTATTTTTTTTATCTTTATTTGATTTGATTTGATTTCAGCATGGCAGAAAAAACAAACAAACATTCTAACCACCAAGAAAAAACTAGGGCTCTCCCCAACTTAAGAATTTTATAGTCATTAATTTACTGTATGTCATTGGTCGACTAATCGCACATTCATATTAATTTACTGATGACAGATATGTCTCGTGTCTATAAGGCAAGTAGCCCAGACAGACACCGTGTCTACACCGGACGCGAGCGACATAATACATTAGAGCCTGAAGTTTCATTTGATTTTCAGTGATCGCTTTGTCAGGTTCAGTGTAGACTAGTGCTGTCAAATGATTAATCGCGATTAATCGCATCCAAAATATTTTTTTTTCTTTACAATATATATGCGTTTATTCTGTGTTCGTTTGTTATGTTTATATTAAAACACACACGTACAGTATATATTTTGAACGTATTTACATGTAAATGCATTTATACATTTATTTTCTTATATTTGATATTATATCTAAATATATTTAATACATAAACATAACATATTTTCATTAAATATATACATGCATGTGTATGTATTTATATATACTTAATAAATATACACAGCACATACACACATATTATGCAAAGAAAAACCTTTATTTTGGATGCGATTAATTGCGATTAATCATTTGACAGCACTAGTTAGACAGATTTTAGCTGTTGCGGCATGGTGTGACAACTGTCGCATTCGGTCTAGACAAGGTGTTATACAGCAGAAAGTGCATGCTGTTTGTTTTCTGTATTTTACAAATGCACAGTGTTTTGTTAATATTGGGAGTGTGAACAAATAAAAGTAGTCCCATTACAGTTTAAAAAGAGCAAAATTGGCATATTTTGAATTGTTTCGGCTATTCTAAATAAAAAAAAAAAAAGCTAATTCCACCATGTCATGCTGTAAGCTCCACCAAGAAAACTTTGACAACCATCCAAAACAGCGTTTCCCCTGCCATTATATTAGTCAAGTTAATTTAATTTTATTTTATTTTCTCTATAGTGTCAGATCACAACAGAAGTCATTGATTTAAAGTTAGTTTTTTTTAAATAGAACAGATCTATACCTTGTTTTATTAAACAAAACAAAATGATTTATCTCATTTAAATGACTGCATGTCATTACTGTATGCTGCACTTTCTCCAGATGGTTGCCAACGAGAATGGAGGTTTTACCGCCACGGGTACCGCGGCGTCTGTAGAGTGCACTTGCAGCTGTTGACCGTCAAGTTATTGGTTATTGAGTAAAGGCTTCAAAGCATGTTTTAGCAAATAGCCGTCAGCTTTGCCTTGCTGATGTGTTATATTTGACTTTCAGCAGTCAGCAGAAAATGAAAGAAAAAAAAACTGTAGTTAATATTCACAAATTGCAATTTAGTAGTCTACTTAAGAAGTTATCTGTGTTTCTTGGAACGAAAAAAAATAAGTAGTTTAGGCTACTTTGCATCGGAGCATTGAAAGTGGTAGCCTATTTTAGTAGTCTAGGAAACATACATGGGTAACACTTTAGAATAGGGGATGGTTGTAAGTCATTTATAAGTGATTAGTTAGTGATGAAATGTTCATCTACAAAACATTCACAAATGATTAATAAGTGATTATTATGTTTAGTTAATTAATTTACAAGT
>JAUMHQ010000090.1:5623601-5633769 GCA_032361165.1 Enteromius paludinosus | reverse complement strand
TTTTTGAAAACATCGTTTAGAAATAAAACGATCATCGTTTACACTGGCGTTCAACCTTCCCCGGAGTTTTCAAACTACAACAGGTTTCTGTTTTTGAGGGTGGAAAACGCCGGGATAGGCACGCAAAGTTATGCATTTTAAAACGAAAACGCACCTAATGTAAGCAACATATCTGAGTTTTTCGCTGAACAGAGCAGGCGCAGAGAGAGGAGCGCAGCGGGAAAGACCTCGTGCTCGTGCGGCAGTCAGCTTCAGATACATAATATTTTGGTTTGCTACACGCAGGATACACACGAAGCAAGTTCAAGTCCGACAAACAGGCGGTCCTGTTAATAAACACCGTTACTTTTCGCGTGTCCGTGCTTAATGCGCATATCTGAAAAGCATTTTGGGGGCCCAAGGCAGTTGCCTACCTTTGGCTAATGGGTAAGTCCGCCCCTGCAATTTTGCAATTCCGCGCTAAAATATCAAGGTCAAAGTCAAACCAACTTTGAGAATAGATTAATGGCGATATTTTTTTTATCGTGCGATAAGAGTCTCGCGTTAACGCAGCATGTTAACGCCGATAACGGCCCACCACTAGTGTAAAGCCTTTGTCTCATTAGGACAGACGATATGTTGGGTAAAGATGTTAAACACATGGAGTATTTTAGCACTGTACAACTCATGTGAACTTCAGTTGAGGGTAAAACTAGTTCACATTATCAGTAGATCCCACCGACTCCACACAGAACACAATCATCTGTCCTAATGAGACAAAGCGGTTACACACTTTATTAAATTAAAAAAAAAATTTTTGTGCTTTTCAACATATCACAACTTGTAAATGACTTAGAAATTAATTAACCAAACATAATAAACACTTATTAATCATTTGTGAATGTTTTGTAGATGAACATTTCATCATTAACTAATCACTTATAAATGACTTACAAGCATCCCCTATTCTAAAGTGTTACCCATACGGGAATGTGTTCCAAGTTACAAGTAAATTTTTTTTTAAATTTAATTTAAATATAATTTTTTCATAATTTAAAATTCATTTGATTAAAACAGCAACAGCGTATATTTTTGTGACGCACAGTAGGGTTGGGTCGATAGACGATGCCATCGTCCATCGCCGCTGGCCGATTTGACATCACGACATTACAGGGTTGGTATGGGAACAACGGAAGACACTTCAAAATATAAGTCCTGAACATAGAACAGAGAGACTTACAAACAATGAACATAGCCCGGGCTGGAGTGCCCTCTGGAGACTTCCACAGGCAACTCCAGTGCAGCTCGTGACAAATATGACTTAAATGAAAATATAGCAGCCCTGTTAAACACCTTTTGCACATCTCTGTTTAAAGCATTGTAAACGCTTGCGTTCTGCTTTCAGAACTGTGCGTAACAGAGAGATGATACCATAACATTGTTTTTCCTCTGAGACAAACCAAAAAAACTTAATTTGAAATGAAATTTATATCCATTCTGCAGATATTTTTTAATGTAGGGGAAGTGTTTGCCAAACGCATGGTCTATGATCGCAAGTTTCATCGTTACCAGCACAGTTCAATGATCCGGTGTTTCCAGAAAGCATTGTTTAAACGAACATTCGCAGTCATCAACATTCGGCCTATGTTGTTGAACTAATGTGGTTCAAACAATGGAGACGTGACCGTGTTCCGGACGTGTGTAGCTCTTCGTTTCCAGGGGTGATTAGCCTACTATGGTCTCAAGTTCCGTCGTTACCAGCACAGTTACACACTCCTGGAGCAAAGGGCACCCGGGGAGCATACAGTACATTATATACAAAACATTATAAAAAATGCGTTGAAAGTTTAGATGTATTAGGTGTAATTTTGTTCTGAAAACCAAAGTTGTCCAGTCAGTAATGCGTTTATACGTAACTGCGTGCGGCCGCGGCGTATGGGCCTATGTATTTCTTTTAAGATATGTAGCTAGGTTTTTCTCTGTTCGCACAAGATCTACGCGTGATGTGAATCCTCGCGTTCGGATGCTGTTGCTTTAATAAGTTCAAATGTCTAATGTTTTAATCTTGTTTGGAAGATGGAAGTTGTAATGTCTAATTGCGCGGGACGCCGACAGATCACTTGATTTTTCTCTTATAAAAGTGGAAACAGCTACAACACTAGCTCAAGAATAAGACATTATTCGAAACTATTCTAAATATTTATTTTGTTTGTGTACATTCGCAATAAAAACAGCTGTGTATTTGTAAACAAAGGAAACTATTGGATGCCGCTTTCTAAAGAGCGAATGAAAGAAATAATAGTACTTTTTGCATTTTTCTTTAATGTATTATTTGTTTATAAATATATATTTGGCATATGGGCGTATTTAGGCTATTGTTTTTCTCTGTTCGCACAAGCTCTGCGCGTTAGTGATGTGAATCCTTACGTTATGATGTTTATGCTGCTTTTTGCTTGTAAAAACTTATGTGACAATTCTCCTTTTTAAGGATGATGTCAAAAATGTTATTTCACCGTTTCTAAATTAATTTT
Source organism: Enteromius paludinosus (assembly GCA_032361165.1). Lineage (NCBI taxonomy): Eukaryota > Metazoa > Chordata > Actinopteri > Cypriniformes > Cyprinidae > Enteromius > Enteromius paludinosus. The sequence continues at coordinate 5,631,259 of JAUMHQ010000090.1, read as the reverse complement.
CTAAAAAAGTCATGTATATTATTTTTAAGGGTGTTCTATTATAATGTTGTTATTGTTTTATTTGGTTATTTTATCTCTATTTAACAAAACAAAATTGTAGTCAGTTTGGAAACTTTGCGCAACCTGGTGGTAGTTTCGTGAACGACTTTAACACGCGACTGAATTTAATTTAAATCCGGGGCTTTGCCGCGGCGGTAATTAGTCAATTTGGTTGTCAACCAACAACCATGTTTGGAGTATATCTCTCTCACTCACACAAACAATTGAGAACACTCCCCCTCCCACTAGTCTTTGTCAATATTAAACCAAAAAATGTATGCTGCACGTCTCTGTTAATGAATGGTGCAGACGCACAGTTTTGTTTACCATTCATACTGAAGTGACCCTTCCGGTGATATTAACATCTGCTGTCTGAAATGAAACTTGTTTTTATGGATTCAATTAATTAGACAAGCTAATTGAAAACATAAGAAACATAAGCTTGGAAAAAAAGGAAACATTTCATATGAACCTAAACGTAATGTGTAACATGTATTTTTATTCAAACTTAAATAATTTAACCAAAGTTTCATGATATACAGTGGGTACGGAAAGTATTCAAATTTTTCATTTGTTATATTGCAGCCATTTCCTAAAGTCATTTAAATTTTCGTCATTAAATGTACACACGGAATTTTGACAGAAATACATATTAACAGAAAAACACAGAATTGTTAACATTGATGCAGATTTATAAAAAAAAAACAAAAAACTGAAATATCAAATGGTCCTAAGTATTGCAGAGTATTTAGTAGAAGCACCCTTTTGATCTAATACAGCCGTGAGTCTTTTTGGGAAAGATGCAACAGGTTTTTCACACCTGGATTTGGGGATCCAAAGATATAGGACGCCAGTCCTCCTTACAGATCCTCTCCAGTTCTGTCAGGTTGGATGGTAAATGTTGGTGGACAGCCATCTCTCCAGAGATGCTCAATTGGGTTTAAGTCAGGGCTCTGGCTGGGCCATTCAAGAACAGTCACAAAGTTGTTGTGAAGCCACTCCTTCGTTATTTTAGCTGTGTGCTTATGGTCATTGTCTTGTTGGAAGGTAAACCTTCGGCCCAGTCTGAGGTCCTGAGCACTCTGGAGAAGGTTATCGTCCAGAACCACCACCTCTGGGAAGGGTTCTGGTTGTCCCAAATGTTATGGAAGCCACTGTGCTCTTAGGAACCTTAAGTGCAGCAGAAAGTTTTTTGTAACCTTGGCCGGATCTGTGCCTTGCAACAATTCTGTCTCTGAGCTCTTCAGGCAGTTCCATTGACCTCATGATTCTTATTTGCTCTGACATGCATTGTGAGCTTTAAGTTCTTATATAGACAGTTGGGGACACCTGATTTCTAGTGATAATCGTCGTCTTGACTACATAGACCATCTCTGCATTTGATTAATAAATAATTTAATCTCGTCATTATACATTACCTACTCTCCTGTTCTCCTATTTGATAATGTTCAGTGCAATCTGTATTGTTAAAAGCGCTATATAAATAAAAGTGATTGATTGATTGATGGATTGATGGATAGATAGATAGATAGATAGACAGGAGTGTGGCTTTCCTAATCAAGTCCAATCAGTATAACCAAACATAGCTGGACTCAAATGAAGGTGTAGAACCATCTCAAGGATGATCAGAAGAAATGGACAGCACCCGAGTTAAACCACATGAGTGTCAAACCATATGATATTTCAGTTTTTCTTTTTTAATAAAAAGGAAAAAAATTTAACTACTCTGTCATTGTGAAATATTTAAGGGGGTCAGAATACTTTCCATACCAACTGTAAATTAATTTTCACATGCTTTTTGATTAATAACATTTAATTTAATTATTACAAAAGTAGTTCAGAAAAAAAATACTTCTCAATGCCACATTCATATTGCATTGTTTGCCCAAAAATTATAATTCTGTATAATTTACTTATGCCATTCTAAATAAGACGTATCTTTTTAGCAAAAATAAAAATATTTTTAATGAAGCCTAGAGGATTTATGTTACTCTACTCATGAAGGCAAAAAGATCATACATGTTAATAATGACAGAACATTAATTGCTGAGTAAACTTTCCCTACAGTATATCAATTCTGAGCAGTGCGGGGGTTTATCAAATGCTTGATAAACTAGCAAACTACCGAAGCCTGACTGTGTGTAATGTTACTCTTTGTAAAATATGCTTAGCTTGACAGATTTATGTCAGAAGGTCAGATAACAAAGGCAGTTAAAACTCTGCTTGAAGAAGTGTCCCATTTCTATTCTAGATTACATCATTTCATCCCTCCTCAAACACATCTAAGGTGACTTCAAAGCTGCCAGTGATGTTGCAAAAATGGCCATTTGCTTGTTTCACAATCTTAAATCAATCTAACAATAATCCCCAACAGTAGACCTTATGAAATAAAATTGCGCAACAACGAGCAGATCCAACCATAAAAAAAATATGCCTAACAAACCATGCTGTATGACACAACTGCAAATTGCTCCAGACGTCAAACAAACAATTTTATGATATGAAACTCAGATTTGGTGGCATTGCTATGGTGCTAATGGTGTCGTAATGTGTTCATTTAAAGTATATACCATAAAACTTCTACATCAAGAAAAATAAAACATGGGTCCTTAAAGCTTCTCTTTTGTAAGGGCCTCTCAAGGAATGTATAGGAAGGGGTTGGAACATACTGTAGTTCCAAGCAATTGTTAAAGCAACAAACTCAAAGATGGAGTTTGTGCAGAGCAGAATTTATTATTAATCAACTTGCCCTAAACATTGGCAGATAATAAGCTGCTCATATTAGGGCTGGCTGGAAACATAAGTCGATACATCATGAATCGAGAAATGATTCAGCATTGATTGTGAGATTTTCCGAATTGAAACAGCTGTACTCTGCTTGTTTTCAAATCCTTACATATAGTTGAACCTAAAATAATCATTCATAAAATGTTCAAAAGTTGACGCAAATTACAAGGGTGTTTACAGTGGGCTGTGTTTACATTAATCTGTTTTTACTATTTTGCTTGGTTGTGTAGCCTTAGTAAAATGCCTCAAAAATCAGGATGTAGATTAACTAGGCTAATTCACATGCATGACGTGGGAAAGTCTGTAAGGCTTATCTTATAGACTTGATCTTAAAAAAAAAAAAAAAAAAAAAAAAAGGCAACTTGGCACATTGTGTGTTCGTGCCGTTTAATGGGCCTGTGTTGTCGAAACACAGTCTTTCCTAACAAAAACACATTAAGGTTGTTAAACATTAACCTTGCCTTAATGCTACCATACCCCGAGGTGAGGAAATGGTCTTGTGGAATACAAGCTGACCCAGGTTTCTGTTGCCAGGATCTGGTTAATTTTAAAGTTTAATTTTAAAGCCACCTGGTAGAATCTTTAAAAAGATTTTAAAAGATGCCTTATTATGAACTATTCTGCGAATGCATGCATTGTGAACAAAGTTGTACTGTAAAGGCTGCATTTGGAGATGCACATACAGTATGAATGCTCAACTGAGTTTAACAAGCCTGTTGATGTTCAGTGGCCCAAATTGTAACTGATAAGCCAGGCATCCAGCACAATCCAAATATTATCCAACATCTGTTCAGAATTCCTAACAATGTTGATATAGAACAGCAGCAAACTCCAGCGCTACAGCCACTGCAATTAGCAGAGCAGTGGGAAATACAGCTGGCTGAACAATCAGTATTGTGAATGTTAATATATAAATACTCAAGCTATAAATTATTTGTATTGACATACAAAAACACAAATAAATATAGCTGCTAGCAGCAATTGCGGGGCCAAGCCTTTGTGGCCACTTTGACTTATGTCAAGGTTGGGTTTTATTTAGATACTTTTAACCCCTTAGCTGTCACTGTCATTTTTGAACACTGAAGTGAAAAGGCAGCTTTCAGACCAAGGTTATTATAGTTTAGCTTTTTTTTTTAATTGCTTTTATTTTATTTTATTAATTTTATATTATTTATTTAGATTACTTTGAAAAGTACAGCATCTAGAAAAGTTGCAGCTTCAGCATTAACTCTCATCTGGACATGTGCGACGCCAGCCTCCAAATCACGACCTACAAGGTTCGGAGCCAGCAGCTTAGCAGAGTGCGCCACTCAGTTGACGCACATTTGACAACCTGCGGAAGAGCAGTTCAGGGGTGAGAATGCGCTCACAAAAGCGTGCTTTAGAATTTAAGACAGATTAGCGTTCTAACACAACTTAATAATAAAGTAGTTTACGGTTAACCTGATAGATAATGGGCCATCTTACAATGCACGGTAACCTGTTGCCCTGGTAACCAATTAGTATGCTAAGCTACCTAGCATAAATCTTCAAGCAGGTGCACGGTCAACTTTGGACACGTGTTTCTCGGGAACGGTAGCGAATATCAAAAATCCGTTCAGTCACGTCTGTGCGGCTCGGTCCAAAGATCATCTAATCCGATTTTGGACAAAATTGAAAAAGAATTGTAGGAACAGTAGCAAAAACAATGTTTTTCATTCACTTCAATGTGGCCGACAGGCACATTCATGGAAAATGACAAATGAGACCTCATCAGAATCCGCATGTGCCAGGGAATCCAATAATATAAAAACAAGAATATTTGGACAATGTTTTCAGAAGTTATAAGCGTTTTTGCAAAAATCGTTATAGCTCTAAAACAGAAGGTGGCGCTGTCTTCAAACTTCCGATGTACCTCGAGGACATCGAGTCGATGATGCCTAGTGATTTTTGTGCCGATATGTCAAATGGTTTAAAAGATATTGCAATTTATATCAAAATTCAAAATGGCGGACACATGGTTCAGTCGATCCTGGCATAATTGACATCCTCGGGTTCGGCATGACCCAAGGAATCCACAGATACCGATATATCGATTTTCTGACTAACGGTTCAAAAATTCTAAGCGAAAAAGTGCTTTTTTGGTATCTCACGACCCATAGGTGGCATGGGCCCTCAGAGCATGGTGTTGATGAAGCATACCAAGTTTCATTTCGATTGATCAAAGTTTGGCCGAGATATAGCCTCTGAACCAAATTTGGGTCAACCTCGTTAACTTTGCGACATAACTTTTTTTTTCACAAGGGTCCAAAAAAATCTGTTTAGTCACTTCTGTTCAGCTCAGTCCAAAGATCATCTGAGCCAAGTTTGAGAAGAATTGGATTCATTTTGAAGGAGGGGTAGCGATTAGACTGAATACTGTACTTTTCAATATGGCCGCTACTGTAATGGGCGGAGTCTTAATGTAAGCTATTGGATGTGATCAGCGTGTTGAGAGGAATCATGTGTACTAAGTTAATTTTTTCTACAATTAGTTCAGGAGTTATTAGCATTTCAATGTGGAATTTTTGGACTGGTGGTGGCGCTATATAGTTGGTTCTAGGAACCCCAAAGTTAGTCAGATCACTATTCATGGCCCTCACTACAAGTGTACCAAATTTGAGCATTTTCCTATTTTCCCTTCATAGGGCTGCCATAGACTCCCATGGCCAAGAATAATAAGAAAAGCTACAGATACAATAGGGGCTATAGCCCTTCAGGCTTGGCCCCTAATTATTAAATGTCCATTTTTACCAAGTGACCTTGCCTTAAATGATTTAAAAAGTCCTGAATGACCATAAAGAGATGGATGTCAAATACATGCCATGTCATCAGGTTTTAAAAAGACAGCCCTAAATCTAAAGTGAAACTGGCTGCGGTCTGTGTCATGTCAATCAATCAAAGAAAAGAAAAATCACTCTCTGCTCTTCCCGGATTAATTTTCTTTCCCTGATTAACATTTAAATAAATATTATTCTATATTCAATTTATAGATTTTGCATATACAATTTATAGTTTGATTGCATTATAAGTTCACTTATATTAACAGTTGTTTTATTTTTCGAAGCTTATTTAAAGTTAAAAAATAATGGCGATCAATTATTATACTGTAATGCTGAACAGCTTTAATTAATGGCTAAAATAGAAAATTAATGTAATAAAGACATCAGTAGAAGTGTTAACATCAGTGATACTGGCCTTCAGCAAAAATAGGCTACTTAGTAAAAAGATACAAACCATATAAAATACAGTTTTCATTTTTTTCCCGTCATGAGTCTCAGTGTTTTGCCAGCACGCTGAATGAATCATCTCCGTCATTGCATAAGCTCATTCCTGTGGATGACTTTATAATCATCATCACTTGATTGAGCCTGGGAATGCTGCGTTACTATGGCAGCTGCTGAGATTCTGACACCCTGAAGGCCTAATGAGAATTCAGAACTCAGAAACACGGAACACAGTACTTTGAACGTCACCAAGGCAACAGCTCGGAACCCTTGCTGCGAGGGGCTGGAGCTCTGGGAGAGGACTGGAATCACAAAGCTCTTCATTCGAAAAAGTGAAGCTAATCACTCTGGAAATGGACTAGTTTACATGAGAATCAGGAGTGTAAACACTTCTGAGTGAGGCAATTTATTAGCAAAACACAGGGCTGGCGAAGTGGCAATATAATTGTTTGCTAAGGCAAGCATATCTATTACTACTGCTCATCCTTAAGAGTCAGGGGGTTATTCTAAATCTCTTACGCCTACAGTCAAACTCTGTACCATAATGCTGAGTGATTTGTGTGCCAAACATCAATTTTCAAACAACGATTTTTTAGTAACCAAGCAAATCAAAATCCATACATTACACAATTGGTCTGGATTGATTTTGAAGACACTCTGGAATGGAAGTAGTGACAGATTTTTACATACATATAGAAACAGATGAACTTTAAGTGAACGTTTTGCAAATAACATAATTTCAAGACGAACGCTGGACTAATTAATTACACACGGCTGGCAGCGCATCAGCTAATCATCCCATTGTTAGTCCGAACCCAATCAATTTGTTTTCCCTTCACTATAAATACTCCAGCCTTCTTTCCACTCGCATCTCGCTCCTCCCCTTTTCCTCCTCGCTTCCAATTCACGCCTTCCGGGGGGGCAGCCGAGGATCGAGCCGAACAACGAACTCGTGCCCACGCTAGGGTTAAAACCATTAGGTTTCGGAGTTCACCGTTCTTCTGGCTTGCTCCCCTGACAGCACGCCCATTTAGCAATTTATTTATTCATCTATTCACTATGAGGAAAGCGTGAACTCTTGAAAGGAACATTTTTGAAAGTAGGCTCATTTACCAACTCCCCTAGAGTTAAACAGTTGAGTTTTACCATTTTCAAATCCATTCAGCTGATCTCCAGGCTTGGAGGAGCATTTTAACTACAGCTTAGCCTAGATCATTGAATATGATTAGATTGTTAGCATATCACTCAAAAACTTGTTTAGCTATTTTTACTATTTAAAAACTTGACTCTACTGTAGTTCCATTGTGTACTTCGACCTTAATGAAAAGTTGTGATTTTCTGAGCTGATATGGCCAGGAACTGTACAGTACTTTCCTTCCAGTGTAATAAACAAGGAACTTCGCTGCCGCACCATGGTTGCAGCAGGCGCAATCATATTATGCAGCGCCCTAAAATAGTGTTGTCACGGTACCAAAATCTCAGTATTCGGTACCAACACCAGTGAAAATCCATTTCGGTACCAAAGCAAAACACAAAAACACTTTTATATAAGAGGACTTTTATTTAATAAAACAGTGCAAACTATAT
>JAUMHQ010000090.1:5597544-5612204 GCA_032361165.1 Enteromius paludinosus | reverse complement strand
GGAGAGGGAAATGCCAAAATGCCTGAAGTCCAGCGTCAAGTACCCACAGTCAGTGATGGTCTGGGGTGCCATGTCAGCTGCTGGTGTTGGTCCACTGTGTTTCATCAAGGGCAGGGTCAATGCAGCTAGCTATCAGGAGATTTTGGAGCACTTCATGCTTCCATCTGCTAAAAAAGATTTATGGAGGTGTAAAGCTGCTGTTTTATTTAAAAATGTGTTCTGCTTGTGTTTTTACAGAAATGTTCTAATTTTGGAAAAAAATATTAAGTGACCTTTTTGTCACTTGTAATAAAGCTGGCTTATTAGTGAAATCATTAATATGGAATTATTGGTAATTATTGACTTTAGCCTGGATAGATGGCTCTCAATATCGCAATATATTTCGTTTGGAAAAAAATATCGCGATGTAATTTTTTTCCAATATCGTGCAGCCCCTAGTGGCCTCTAGAGGCAGAAATCACTGACAGCGAATACAGCATTTAAATACAGCGCACAGATAATCTTGCCACGGAACAGAGCACTATTACCAGTTTTCTATTAATTTTAACTATTTGTCCCAAATTGTTGTGAATCTACATAACTTCACCCTAGGCCATAAATTATTTATTGTGCATTTTTCAGCAAAACGTTTTGACTTTCTGTGGTTCTAATAAAGTTAGTGCTTCATATAGAGAGCTCTAATAGATCCACTATTGGTCAACCTCTAGTTTAAAGAACGAGGGAATTTTGATTTCTCAGTTCATGACCCCTTTAAATAGCTTACTGAATTCCTTTTTCAACCACAAATTCATTGCAAAGGAAGTGCCTTAATTTGGTTTTACACGGCTGTGACAAACTGGATAATTTAAAAAGGGATCAGCCTTTTGATATGTAAAAATCCAACTTCCTTTTTCAATAGGAAATGTGTCAACACAGGCAAGAAAACTGCAAGGCCTTCTCTTTGTTCCCAAAAAGATGATGAGTCCTATCAGCTAACCTGTAGATAACACAGTGAAATATGCACTCCGCAAATATTACAGCTGATATTTAAGCCATGAGTCAAGTGCACAAGGAGATGATCATAAGTTTACTAGTACAAAAACCCAGATACCTAACAAAATACCCTTATTTACAACATACATCGGTCTGTTAAACAAGCAAAGCCACAATGTTTACCACTCATAGCCTGACATGCAGGCAAAACAATGTGTGCAATGCCTGCCACAGTCCAATGTTTTTTTACCATTTTGCACACAGTACCCTGCCTCCAAGGTCATTAATTTGACGATTCACACCTAGTCCGCAACTTATATTATGGGGTAAAGCGATTTGATGTTACAAACAATAAAATAATGACTAAACTCCACAAGAATAAAATGATTAATTTCTAATAATATTGAATATTTATTGAATATCCATTGAAACTTTATAAATGTCACTTTTAATTTAATAAATAAACTAAGTATTAAATATATTATAACATTATAATTATAGGTATTTTTTAATTAATAAATTATACTACGTTTTGAACGTTTATATATCATGCAATATTATATCAGTGATCACCAAGCCTGTTACAATTTCATCAAACTTACATAAACAATTTGCTCCCTGATGTGCTACAATGATCTAAATGCAGTCCCATTGGGCAACATCCACCTACACATACAAACAGGCTTCCACATTAAGAACCCATCTCAATCTGGCCCTGCCTTAAAACATAGGCTACGATGCTGACACAAAACAAAGTGTCAGAAACCACCAGATCAGAGTCTTCCTGTATGCTTCCTCTATGCTTGACTTCAAGCTTCACCTAAATACCATAAAAGGAAAGGGAAGGAGAAGCGATAAGATGTTAATCGGACAGTGTGAAGAGTATCTGCACATGAATGATTGTGATGACAAATGTTTATCCAATGTGATCATAAATGGCATCCTAATCTATGAGGAGGTTTATGAAGTATAGAGACTGATTTCATCAGGGCTTGTGATTGAACTCACATGTGCAGGGATGAGCTATAGGTATATCAACGACACAGTTTACAAGTACTTTCATTAAACTGTACATACAAATAAAACACACTTAGTCACATTAGACATGCAGTGTACTACACTTGAACATTAGATTTCAATATCTATTAAGATCTCTGGGCAGAAGCATCAGCCGGATGTGTTGTATGTCCCCATACATTTGACCAATGAATTACCATGAGACACTGTAAACCTAAGTAGGTTATGCCTACAAGAAGTGTATTTTCTGCAGAAATTTCTTTATGCTTTATAAGAAACAAATAATATTCTCTGGTCTTCCAGACCTGCAAATAACAATTAAAAATAGCTTGGCATTTCTAGGGTTTCCATAATCATGGGAACATTCTTGCTTGTGAAAACTGTATGATAATACAGTCGCAGGTCTACCAATCTTGCACAATTTATGGCAGAAGTTACACTGCATTGCACTGTATGACACATAGTTGTCTACTTTTTTCACTCACAAATGCATCTGAACCCTGTCAGGCACTCATATTTCATCTTTTACAGTATATACCCTTTAAAACAACGAATGGCCACTCGTGCCATCGTGCTGAAAGCACACCGCTCAGTCACATGCTGTACTACAGCACTAATGCATTCAGAGTTATGAATATACATAATAATGCCCGGTACATACAGCATACATACATAAGAGAGGAACGAAGACGCACCTTTGATTGTGAAGCGATGAAAAACACGTATGGAGTCCAGGTAGCACGCTATAAGCTCCAGAGAGAAGGCTTTAGATCTCTCTCTGGCTCTCTGTATCTGAGCCTCTCTCGCTCTCTCGCTCTCAGCTGTCTTACCGATTGTTATTTCCGGGTTAATAAAACGTCATGTGCTTCTCGCATTCATTTTAACCAAACGCCGTAAATCAAGCCCCACACATTATCATATGATAAGAAAATAACGTGTACAACTTTGAAAATTTGGTCGCGTGTACATTAAACACGAGATTATTTGCAACAACATAACTGAAGTTAATGAGGTATTCATCGCGCCCCCTGCCGGTCAACCTGTGCTGTTGCTCATAAGCGACACCTGATTGATCAACTCATTTCTGTTATGTAAACCTGTGCAAGTGCTGCAAGATACTAATGGTAACACGCGAATTTTTCCACATTTAAATCTCAACTCTAAAATGAGAGCACAAGCCCTTTATACAAAATTAAGTGGCAAAAGTAGCCTGAGCATAGTATCCAGATGCATCATTGGTTATTATCTATTTATGCTGGACTAAAAGTAGTACCTTATGGTTGGTGCTATCATTTTAATTCCGGAATTGGCGGATTCTTAAAAGCTGCAGAGATAACACATGCATTTTGATATCTGGTATATGTTATGTAGATATTTGTAGGGGGGGTTTCTTTGCATACAGGAGTACGCATTATTTAACTTTAGCTAGTCTAATTAATTGTGGGCGTGGGCGTTATTGCGGCAAAGCAGCTTCAGTCTTTATTGATCACACCAGAACTCAATTACCAGCACCCATACTTAAGTGTTCCCTTTGTTCAGTAGTTCTACTGTGGTAAGTCACCATAGAAAAAGAAGTGTGTTGTATGTGATCTGTAAAACCGGTCGTTATCTAAATTATCTGGAAACATGGTTAAAGAGAGAATCCATATCAATCTGGTCATAATTGGCCATGTAGACAGTGGCAAATCCACAACCACTGGTCACCTCGTCTACAAATGTGGAGGAATTGACCATAGAACAATTGAGAAATATGAGAAGGCTGCAACCCAGGTTGGCATTTATTTCCTCTTGTGAATGTGGAATTTTTATTTATTATATTTATATTTATTTTTATTTTTTTTTAAGATGGGAAAGAGTTCCTTCAAGTATGCCTGGGTTCTGGACAAACTGAAAGCAGAGAGGGAACGTGGCATTACAATTGATATCTCCCTGCTGAAATTTAACACCCAGAAATACACCTTTACTATAATTGATGCACCTGGTCATCGTGACTTCATCAAGAACATGATCACAGGGACTTCACAGGTATTAAGGCATCTTCAGAAGTTCAACTTGAGTTTTTGTTTCTCTTCTGGTACTTGCCTATACAATGAAATGGTGATCTTTTTCTACTTTTTAGGCTGATGCTGCTCTGCTAATTGTGTCTGCTGCAGAGGGTGAGTTTGAGGCTGGGATTTCTCGCAATGGTCAGACGAGAGAGCATGCTTTGCTGGCTTACACCCTTGGGGTCAAACAGCTCATGGTCTGTGTCAACAAAATGGACCTCACTGAGCCACCATTCAGCCAAAAACGTTACGATGAGGTGGTGAAGAATGTTTCTGTGTTCATCAAGAAGATGGGCTTTGAGATTGGTGCTGTACCTTTCATACCTGTTTCTGGTTGGAGTGGTGAGAACATGATTGCCCCATCCCAAAAGGTAATGACATTCTCTACAGCCTTTCAATGAAAACCAACTGGTCCTGTTCAGCTCCTTAACTCCTGTCCATAACCATCAAGTGCTTCTGAAAACGATAGCTTGTGTGTTTTAATCGGAATTGGAGCTGAACTTTTAGGAAGGCAGATTTCCAAGAACAGGATTGGACACTTGCCTCAATTACTTGTGTTTTGTTTCAGATGCAATGGTTCAAAGGGTGGAAACTCAAAAGGAAAGAAGGCCACTCAAATGGACGAACCTTGTTGGAGGTGCTTGACTCCCTGCTTCCTCCAGTGCGCAATGCAGGCAAACCACTGCGCCTTCCCTTACAAGATGTCTACAAAATAGGTGGTGGGTAGAACTTCCAGATGGGTAAAGTCTTGATTGACAAAGTAGCACACTTGACATCTTTGACATTCTGAACTGGGTTCCCCTCTCCAGGTGTTGGCACAGTCCCTGTGGGTAAGATTGAGACTGGTGTCTTGAAGCCTGGAATGGTTCTGACTTTCTCACCGGCCAAGATGACTGCTGAGGTCAAATCAATTCAGATGCATCACCAGGGGCTTCAAACTGCTCTCCCTGGCCACAATGTGGGCTTTAACATTAAAAATGTATCCGTAAAGAATCTTCGCCGAGGTGATGTAGCAGGTAACGCACAGCAGGACCCACCATCGGATGTGAGCAGCTTCATTGCTCAGGTACAGTGTGTTTAAAAAAACAAAACAAAAAACTAAAGTATGAACAAACTGAAAAACCATAACTCATCTCTTGGGTATTTCAACAGATCATAATGCTGAACCACCCAGGCAAAATCAAGGTTGGCTACTCCCCTGTACTAGACTGCCACACAACTCATGTTTCCTGTCGTTTTGCTGAACTAAGGGAGAAGCTTCATCGGCGTACAGGGAAGAAACTTGAGGACTACCCCCAGTATCTGATGTCGGGAGATGGTGCCACCGTCAAACTTGTCCCAAACAAACCCTTATGCGTGGAGAGCTTCTTCCATTATCCACCTCTGGGTAAGAAACTGGATTGAAATGGTAGTATTGCTGCTGAAAAACAGTTTGTAAGCTGTGGGTGTTTTTTTATTTTTTTTTTTCCTCCTCCTCAGGTCGATTTGCTGTAAGGGACTTAAAACAGACCGTTGCTGTTGGAGTAATCAAGTCTGTGGAGAAGGTGGACCAAGCTAAAAAGACATCTCAAAAAGCTCCTGTATCAAAATGAGTTACTCATTTGTCCCTTTTTATAATACTTTATTTACCAGCAGTCTGGTATGTGAACCAAAAGGTTCTCTTTAAGTTGAGCATTTCTGTATAGTTTTATGTAACCACACTTTATTTTGCCTTAAAGTGAAGCCGCTGGTGTATTGGGTTGTTTAAAGTGACTCTGGGGCCCAATATGAGGTTTGGCATGGCTGTAGAGAGCAATTGAAAGTATGTTGCTGGATTGCAAATAAACTTCAGTTTTTCACTTCAGTTGCATTGTGCTCTTTGAGTCCACTTGAAGCAGTGCTGAATTTCTTACTGTTTGAGTGGGTTGTAACCTAAATAAACTACAAGTTTCAGAGAAACGTGGAGTCTTGTTTAACATGAAACCATTTTATTGATAATGGAATAGTAAGCGAGGAACATGTTCAGACAGTGGACACCGCCCTCGGAACCTGCAGTCAAAAAGAAACTTGTAGCACATTAGACCTCTATTCTTTCACCCTCAACATGGAATACTGGGTGAATGCAGAGAAAGGGGTGACTTTCGTTTTCCAAAGAGGGTAACATTTGACTTCAAATATGCTTCTAATTAAACTTCAAACTTAATACCATGATCACTTTGGGGACTGAATCTCATTTACCAGAAGGAATTATGCTAATTGACTGGTTTCATGGTAAATTGAAGTATAATCAATCTCACATTGGAAACTATGGTGTTTGTGATCCATCACTGGGAATTGGAACAGCTAATAAAGCTTATCTTGATCTAACATGGTTACTGGCAGTGTGAAAAAGGCATAGGTTCCAACTGCAATAGTACATTGTCTATCACTTGAAAATAACATCTATAAAACCAAGTAAACTTCCATATTTCAAGTATCCAAGACCTCTCAAAACACAATATTAAAGATGACAAAGTGTGACCCGTTTATGGAACACCACTGTATTATAGAGCATTGTCCTTCAATAAGACTGTAGTAAAAGTACTGTGTAGATTAAACACACACTGATATGGGATCACATAGGAACAACCTGTGAAAGGACACAGGTAATGGTGTATGCATTGCACAGGTTAATAATTTTTACACAGAGTAGCAAGAACAGGGAATAGCAAACACAAATTAACATGTTTCACTCTAGGACATGCTTTAGTGGTGTATTAGGAAACATGATGGTAAAAACTGATGTTCAGCAAACGAGTCCAGTTATTCCATTAGGAAGAGAAGTCTATTCATGTCTGTCCTTGCTATAGATGATAGCAATGAAGGCCACATTAATACTTCAACTTATCTGAACAAAACTGGCCCCATCTGTAACTTACTGGCAAATAGCGTACAAGTTCACACATTTACTTTTCAGACCAACACAATTTCTACATTTACACAAAAATCACACACTCATCCTTGTGTGAAACACACACTTATGTACAATCTTATATACAGAGATACAGTATAAGTAATAGTGGAGGGAAAGTGCTGGTCTTTTAAGTGGGTGCAGTCTAGCCACTGTGCAGTAGGCTGTATAAAATGTTATGATAAGGGTAACAGCGGTAAAGTTAGATGTTTTATTTACACTCGGTCTCTGATGACGGCAAACTAATGATGTGGTTTTCTTTGTGGTTCCATCTTCCTAAAACTTGCATTGTTGATTCAGCAGCTAAGTCAAGTGCATCCCATTGGTGGAGGACTGACATTTGTACATCAATCAGACAAGATATGAACAAAAGACATGGGAAATACACCTTTCCTCTCCGGATGCCCCTCGATGTGTCCAATCTGAAGACAAAAAAAGAAAGGTTGCAGTCAGTATGTGGCTAGTAATGCAAGTCTAAATCAAGTAAGGAACAACTGATAAAGAACTGCTGATTTACAGAAAATGAATGCCAGATTCAATTTTGTCAAAGTCTCATGCTTTGGTGAAAATTCTGTGTTTTATACTTACCCACCACTCCTGATCTTCTTCCCCAGTTACTACTATGACCTCACCCTCAACGAAAGTGAGCTCATCATCATTATCTGCCTGACAATCGTAAATAGTCTTCACCCTCCGCATTTTACTCTTTATCTGACAGAAAGCAATACAAAGAATGTAAGATGGTTTGTTGAAAGCAGCTTGTTACATACTTGAATGTATTTTTCCAAAGCTTCAGCGACCAAGTCCTTACCGGATTTATTTTCCTGGGCAATGGTACAGGCGTCTCTTGTGCAGATGTTGGGCTTCCATTGGTGTCTTCGCAAGACTGGACAGGTTGAGGTGACAGTTCATCTGGTTGGATGATTGTTGGAGTATCTGGTGGTTGGGGCTTAGGAGCCACATCTCCAGGTGGAGGCTTGTGAAGGACCTCAGTGGTTATTGGTTTGGATGGGGAGATGTCTGTCAGTTGGGGCTTGGGTGGGAGATCTTTCAGCTGAGGTTTAGGTGGTAGATCACCCAACTGGGGTTTAGGGGGAAGGTCAGATAGCTGAGGCTTTGGAGGCAGTTCTCCTGGTTTAGGGGGTAATTCTGAAGGCTGTGGTTTAGGAGGTATATCTCCAGGTTGAGGTCTATCGGCTAACACAACTTTCTGTGGGGTGTCTGAACTCTGCAGAACCTTCTGGAACAGGACAGGTTCAGGAGGCTGGTTGGTTTTATCCATAGATGGGTGATGAATGGTGTCTATCTTACGCAGGGCAACTATTGAAAAACAAAACAATGTTATTATGTTTTTGGATCATTTCTGATATAGCTCTACACTATTTCAGAAGACAAATATGAGGAAATATTTCTATACTATGGATAGAAATATACTACGAGATTAATACAAAATAAATTAAAATACATATGTTAATGCAAATAACTGCACACCTGCGATTATTCATGAAAAACAAAATTAATTACTAAATGAAAATTATTTTTAGATGTACCACTGCAACATTCAAAAGCAGAAAGCATGACACCTACCCTTCTGAGGTAGTTTGGGAAGGACCCGTGGACCAAGTGTGGGCTTTGTGGTGTTAAGACTACAAATAAATAACATATGTAAGCCTCAAAGCAATGTCCGATTATGTAATATATACACGCTTTATAAAACAAGCCATACTGAATAAAATGGAACTGTTTTGCATTCCCAAATACATAATAAGAAAGATGGACATGGACATATTCAAATGAAGCACGAAAGGCCATGTATAAATTTGCAGTCCAAACTTTGCTGACCTTTCTAATGCAAATATAGTTCTAAAAATAGTTCAGCAGAATCGCTACATATGAACTGCAAAAGAACTTGCTTTTGTGTATTTAATTCTGAATCAGTTTTGTTCAGGATGTTTTATTTGCTACATTGAAACTGATGATGTTGGCTCACCTTAGCTGTTGTGGGATACCCTCAAATCTGTTAGTTACAGGAGACATCTTGTTGACAGGAGGCGGTGTTGAATCACTTCCTAGAATGTTGTACAGTAAACATTATACTGTGAAGTACTGTGAAATGTTAGAAATTAACTTATTTCTTAATACATATCTCTGCTTTTAAAACCTATAGAGCCATAGAGATATTTGCAGAGTCTAAAAAAAAGTTCAGGGTCAGTAAGATTAATGTCTTTGAAATTTTTAAAGAGTAATAATGTCAAATGTAATTTTATTACAATTAACTGTTCTTTATTTTAATGGAATTATACTTTGCCATGTAATTTATTTCTGTAATGGCATAGCTGGATTTTCAGCAGCCACTGCTCACGTCTTCAGTGTCACATGATTCTTCAGTAATCATTCTGATTGGTTAAAGTCTGATTTGATTCTCAAGAATCATTTCTTCTTATTATTGTAAACGTTGAAAATAGTTCTTCTGCCTAATATTTTTGCAGAATCATTTTAATATTTTGATTTGGTTCTCAGGAAAACTTTCTTATTACTATCAAAGTTGAAAATAGTTGTGCTGACTAATATTTTTGTGAAAACTCTGCAAATGTCAATTTATGGCTTTGTATAGTAATGTAAACTTTATGACTATTGTTTTGTGATCAGACCATGCACAATAATGGTCTTATGCATCTAAAGTTATGCAGTTATTATTTCAACTAACAATTTATATAGGTTTTATCAAAAGTACATATGTCATTCACTAATAACTCCCAGACCATTATTTTGCCATGGCTTTTTCTTTGCCTTTACCCAAAATGGCAAGAAACATGCAAATCACTGGGGCAGGGTATAACGCAGAGACTACAAGGAATGGGGTCATTAGGCTGAGCCTTTCATTGACAATATTGCCCTCTTAATATTGGTTTTCAATGTTAACGTTCTGGAGTTTAGAATGTAAATGACACCACAGAATGAATGGGATGAAAATGATCTGGTATTATATCATCAAAAATATCAAAAATAAATGCAAGAAGCCTGGAGATAGTAAAAACATGTACTAAATATTCATTTGAAATTAAACAAAATTTCTTGCTAGAATTGAATTTAAAAGCAACTAAATATGCGTTTCCACTGAAAATGTCTTTCATAAATGCAGAAATGAAATTTATTCTTTGTGGATCTCAGTAAACCCTGGACAAAAATAAAAACCAGAAACACTAGTTTGTAACTCAACCTAGGGTTGTTGACTAGGTATAGCCCACCTTTACTGAGCGGGGTGTGTGAGAGAGGGGTAGGGGGGTCAGATAGCGTGCGTTTGTGTCCAGGGGGAGGGGGCGGGGGCCTCTTCTTTGACAGGGAGGAGCTGCCACTAGCGGGGGTTTGAGCGGCAGGAGTGGAGGGGAGTAGGTTCGACAAAGGAGGGGCTGGAGGGAAAACAAACATAAAACAAGAACATGCAGCGATATCATGGGAGAAGAATGGATACTGTCATTTCACATGGGTCTGTGGAAGATACAGGAAGGAAGAAGGAAAGATATGTAAATAAGGAAAAAGTATGACAGTGTAGGTAACTACTTGGATGAGATCACAATTGCTACTGAAACTGAAGCGGGACAGGTAAGTGGAACTAAAGGTGGAAGCAGGAAACTAGATGAAACTGGAGAAGGACATCAAGACACCACAAAAAAGTCGAATAAGATTTATTCTTATTTCAATGAAAATGGAAGAAAGATCTATTCTACATGACATTTTTTAAAAAGACAATAGCCAGTGAAAAGCTCAGTCAGAGAGAACCAGGAAAAAAAAGGAGACGTAAGCAGACACAGCAATTTAACAACTTTAGCAAATTTACTAATTGTGATGAATTGTAACAGAATCATCAGGTGAAAAGTAAACTGAATCTGATTTGTCTACTAAACTTTCCTATAAGAAGTGACCATGATTTGAGTGATTGTATCAACAAAAACCAGAAATGTGCAGCATAAATTATGTAAAACATACTGTCTATTAAGATGCTTTTATCTTGTCATAAATATATATATTCCTATGATGCCTATAAAATTCCACCACCTATGATATTCATTTGGTA
The DNA here is from genome assembly GCA_032361165.1 of Enteromius paludinosus. NCBI lineage: Eukaryota > Metazoa > Chordata > Actinopteri > Cypriniformes > Cyprinidae > Enteromius > Enteromius paludinosus. The sequence goes on along the minus strand of JAUMHQ010000090.1, from coordinate 5,601,166 downwards.
TTGTTACTTTTCTAACTAGTACATGTATTTCTAAAGCTCTTTTCAAATAATTAACATTCAACAGTCTCTAATGCTCACAATCTAAGGCTACATTTATTTGATTACCAATACAGTAAACAGAATATTGTGTGAAATCATTAAAATCAATTAAAAAAAACTGTCCTCGATTTTAACACATTATAAAATGTCATTTAGCAGCCATTACTTCAGTCTTCAGTGTCACATGATTCTTTAGAATCCATTCAAACAATACGCTGATATGGTGCTCAAGAACACTTTTTTCTTTAATTTATAGAACGTTTAAAAGAACTGCACTGACTTGAAGTAGACATCTTTTCTTACATGACAATGTGATGTCTGTCACTTTTGATCAATTTCATTTGTCATTGCTATTTAAAACACTTTTGATTAATTTATCTTGTCCTTGCTTCTTAAAAGTTTGTTTCTTAGTACATTTCTGCCCCCAAACTTTTGAACGGTAGTGCACTTTCATATAAAAACATTGTTCACTATGATGCAGCAGCCTTCAGTTTCAGACACAGCTGTAGCTTCACAGAATGAGGTTGTTAAATAGATTAATTAGCAGCAGAGGTTTATGCAAATAAAAAAAGATAATCACTTATGTATGGTCGAGTGCTAGCCAGAGTAGCATAGTGGGAATGAGAGCCAAGGAAAGCCAGAGGAGGAGCTGCAAGAGACGAGAAAAAGAGAAAAAATACAGAGAGAAAAAAGACGGAAAAAGACTTGACGACATTTTACATAGGTTTGCCTATTAATACTTTGACATATAAGAAAGTTAAATCATACACAAAAGTATCAAATGGAAAAGTAAACCCAGCTAGAGGCTGTGCAAAGCAACAGAAAGCAGATAAAACCACACAGATATTTGTTACAGATTTATGTTTTGTTTTTGTTTTAGAATTACAAACCGAACAAAGCTACAGATGCAAAGAGCTGGATTAATACATCTGATCACATCTTAATACATTGAATAAACAGCTTTTAATTATGGATTGTGCAAGATTGTTAGAACAAGTTTCATGCTTAAGCATTTGATTGGATTTTGGGTTTCTGTGTTACCTTTGCCTGCATTCCTAGGAGGAAGAGGTGGGGCATCTGAGACTGGTGAAGACGGACAGTCTGTGGAAACGCTGTACATCTGATTGGAGAGTGCAGTGTATGACAGGCGCTGCTTATCACGGTAGCCAGGAAAACCAGGCAGAGAAAGCTTGTCATGAGGAGACAGACTGTATGAGTGACAGAAACTCTGAGGCCGGGGAGAACGATCCTTCTTAATGGGACTGGGCTGGGAATGAAAAACAATGAAAAGATAATTCAGTCTGTCTGAGTCAGAAGCTTGGTTATTATCAGAGAGGTGTAAGGAAGAATGGGTTACTTTGTCATCCAAATCATCATCGCTCTCATCAAGCTCCTCCAATCTGAGATTCCATTCGTATTCCACGTGGACTTTAGGATTAAATTTTCCTGCAGAGGCTTGTACCAGCTGAACACACACATATACAATTATGAGTCAAAAAACAACAACATCTTTACACCCTGGAGCCTTCAGCACATCTTTGCTGCCCCCTATTGTTCCTATATCATGACTGACATGTATTCAGAGCCCTTAAAGTGTTTTGAAAGGAAGGATTGAATCTTCTGACCCAATAGTTACTCACCGCTTCTTCACACTGGATGATCTTAAACCGCCTGGCCACATCCAGAGCTGTTTCTCCATTCTGATTGGCTGAAACATAAGGAGACATGTTAAACAGAAATTATAATGTGTACCATGAAAAAACATGGTGGTAAAGCACTGGTATATATACAGTATATGTCTGGCTGATATGACAAGCTGACAATTAATATATTTTTAAGTTACTGTCAATAACACATAAATGGCCAGTAGATTTAAAATTTTATAATAAAATATGATAAGAATAATACTAAAATAACTATATATATATATATAGGTAAAATGTACTTGGAAAATAAAAATGGTCAGAATATCAACAATATATATTTTTTTATTTTCGTAGTACATTTTACCAATTCCAAACCACATCATAATAACTAATATTAATAAAATAAGCCAAAACTTTTTTGACTAAAAAGTCATATTTTATTAAATGCCAATGAGAAGGATGCAACATAGAATACAAAAAATATGCTATACTAATAACCACAAAGTTAAGGCATAACTACTGGACAGCAAATACTTTGCTTTGAAAAAAAATATGATCAAAATATCAACTTGCATAATTATTATGCAAGCACTGTATAATCAGTTATAGTATATAATAATGGTATATGGTCAATTTTATATATGTGTGTATTCATATATGTACTTAGATATTTTGCATGTTTATAACTACATTAATTTATTTAATGATCATATTAGCATTATAAAACCATAAGCATATTTGGTGAAAGGTAAAGAAGTAAATCATGTAAAACCACAAAATGCATGTGTAACTCACTGATATCAGTAGCTGGTTTGCCTCTCAGCAGTAATTTGAGGCATTCTTGTTTCTCATACAAGCAACAGTAGTGCAGGGCTGTATTTCCCCTCTCTGTCTGTTTATCCAGATTCCCACTGGAGACAGAGACATAAAAAAAAAAAAAAAATCACATTTTCTTCTGTCATATACATGTTTATTGTACTATTAAAGATACATATTAATACCAACCTGCAGTGATTTTGGCACAAAACTATTTGTTATGTGGTATTGCTAACATGTTAACAAAATCATCATCTCCAAAGTGCTTTTTAATGCAATTCAAATCTGTAATCGAGGCTGACATTAACAAGATTTTCACTCTTAATGAGCCACTTCACACTTCTGAATTTAGGTCAGCAGTGACTAAACAGCACGCATGGGGAGAGAGCAAGTGAATGACCCAGTTCTGTTTACCTAGTGGGAATCACAGAAAAGGAAATAAAAACAGGCTGCACATCTAAACCAGTATATCCCTGCTCTTTGAGAACAAATTCATATAGTTCTCGGACCCAGTTTTAAGTTCATCTTGAACATTTTCTGTAGTGACCAATGCAACATCGTAGGATTCAGGATCTAATCTAAATTATGAAAGGATAATGTTATTTTCCATATTTTTACTATGTGTTTGCTCAGTATTAAAGTATTGGTGTTTGTTTAATTCTGCACAGAGATTCTTAATTGGTGTGTCAAGCATATTTCTGTGTGCTGTAAATAAATGTCATAAAGGTTCCTTTTATTTGTCAGGAAAGTGAATTACTGGAGTTAAGCTAGAAAGGAGCATCTGTTTCAATACCACAAAACACATTAACACCCATAATGCAACTGCATGTCAGCAAATTCGCTGTTTGTTTGTAGACTGATGCCAAATTAAATAAAAAGGGATTTGCAACAATATTGAAAAGACAATGAGAAAATATTCCAAATGTTTAGCAAGTATTACGGATGGGTTAACACAACTAGTGGGGTGAGTGTGGAGAAAGATTCATTGTGGAATTTACAGAGAATGAAAATTAATCGCATTTTAATATTCGACCTGAGAACAGCGAGAAGTAAGTTTTTTCATATGGATTTTTAGTATACCATTGAATAATGACTGAATACATAAGCTTAAGCAACAAAAT
>JAUMHQ010000090.1:5529443-5550629 GCA_032361165.1 Enteromius paludinosus | reverse complement strand
GCTTGCATGTGAAACTAGGCTCGTTTAGTACTGAGATGTACAGCATAGGCGAATATCAAATCTAAAACTAACTTTACCGCGGCCCAATTACACCAGTGTGTTTTCTTTTTGAAATGATCCCCGGAGTTGTCAAACTACAACAGCGTCTGCAGTGTTTTCAAAAGTGTCTGTTTTTGAGGGTGGGAAATGCCGGGATAGGCGTGTGAAGTTATGCTTATCTTTTATAGCCTACCCGTGACTATGGCGTTTAAACAGCCTAGTTTCAAGCGCACATAAAAATAAGACACGCTGAAAACCATTCTCCTGAGGGAGCATTTTCTGCACCTTGAGAGAGCATACATACTAAGCGTGTGCAAAAACGTGTGCTCGCAAGACCTTCAGCGCTCAGCTCTCTCGCACGTCAGTTTTGAGACTTTAGAGGCGGTGATCAAATGTCAGATCTCTCCGCTCTTGTGATTGGTCATTCTCAACACATATCGCTTATCATGGCTTTAGGAACAGTGTGTTTGTGTGTGTTTTTTAAATTATTAATAATTAATCCTTTACAAACAACAATACAACACCAATACATAGATTTGCAGTAGAATATAAAAAACAGTGATGTTATGTGTGTTTATGTTCAAGTTAGTTTGGGTGGGTTTGGTTCATTTGCCGCCCTGTTATATACAAGTGTAACTGTTACCATAATGGAGAAAGATGTATAGGGTAGGGAGTTGTTCATAAGTGGTCTAATCCAGAGAGAAATTCAATGTACAGCCGTCACATTGCACAAAGCACATTGAGCTCCTGACAATAAACAACGTGGCCATTCGCCTGCACGGCTTTGGCTGGTTTAGCAGGTTGCAATGTATGGCACTATACACAAGTGTTGCCAGTAGGGACGCTTTAGAGTGCTCTCTGGTGGACAAACTATGCAATGTAATACTAATAGCTAGATCAAAGGGCGTTTAGTCCGTTTTTATTTTAAATATTCATTTATTGGCCATTATAAATGCCGATACCGATATTTTTTTTAAATGCCTAATGTCGGCCAATAATATCAGCCTGCCGATAAATCGGTCAGGCTCTACTTAAAACATGACTTTTTTCAGCATTTTACGAACATTTCTCGCAGCCTGTCTGCTTTTGACACCAGAGTAAGATTTAAAGAAAAGCATGCATCAACAGGCTTTTTTATTGAAAATTACCATCTCAGCTTTCTTTAAAAGGGAAGTGGTGCTTAGAAGTGAAATTTCATCACTCTATGTTCAAATCATTGCAAGAACAGCTTCCTGTCATCCACATACGAACAGAAGTGGTACAATTGTGTGGTGCACTGCAAAATATTATAAAGATGCTTATATTGTTACAGGTTTTTGACATTACCTCTTAAAACCCACACACGATCGGTTTTAGATATGCTTTTTGCCATTCGAGAAGGTGTGCAAAGGAATATTAGCACAACTGTGACCATCTCAATAGGATGGGTTTTTTTTATAAAGGAGTATGTTAGAAAAACACACAAAAATATAGAGAAGCTTAAGCAAACTAGCTAAAGAGGACAATCTATTTTAACTTTTCCTTCTTTTAATTATGAAGTGTTAATTATGAAGACAAAGCCTGTGCCAATGTGCATTTAAAGGTGATGCATGTACAAATGCATGCTCTTAGGGGTGTTTTTCCCTAAATTCATATCAGCCATTTTGTAAATTGTTGTTATGAATCACAAAAACATCCATATCCATCCAAGATATGACTCTCAAAGCTGGCATAGATTTTCAACGGTTGTACACCCAATGAATCATCAGTAGAATCAGAAGCCAGACCAGCTGGCTGAACAAAATTGCAGCCCACACTGCAGACTGTTGCTCACTGCCTGAAGAGATGCAACATACTAATGCACTGAAGAAAAATAAAAAGAAGAAGAAATTTCAGGATAGCCAATTAGCCATGTAAACAAATATGGTATATCAAATGTAAAAGGATGCATGTACTAATGCAAAGCCCCACTGCAAACAGATTTAAAAAGTACCAATGTGAATTGACATAAGGCACTAATATAAATAGATGCAATAAGTACCATATTCAATCATGAAATGTGTCAATGCAAATCAATAATATACACAAATGCACTAAAATTTATCAATTCAAAGTACCACCAAAATAAAATGCACTCAACTAAACAGGCTCTGGGCAGTGATACAAAGTATCAGATGCAATGTAAACAGGTGCAATGCACTGATGCAAAGCAACACTGTTAACAGATGATATGGTCAAAAATATAAAATACAAAGTCATCAAATTCAACGCATTGATGCAAGCAGATGCTAATATAAATCCCATACACTAATGCAATGTGCTACTGTAAAATGATGCAGATGACAAATGCAAGATGCAGCAATGAACAGATGCAATGGACAAATGTAAACATTCAATGGACAACTGTAAACAGATGTATAAAAACGAATACAATGCTGTAATAACAATAGATGCAATGTTCTTTACTTTATGCGAGGTGGAATATACGCAATGAACCACTGTAAACATGTATTAACGCAATACATTAAGTACCAAAGTAAACAAACATGCAGTTTGTGCTAATACAAACTATCAACATAAAGAGGTAGTAATATAAACAGATGCAATGTACTAGCGTAAAATAGCAATGTAAACAACAGATGCGATGCACTAATGCAACGCTGCATGCAAAAATCATGCCGTTTCTTACCTCCTCTAACACACTGACTGTATTCCTGCAGCTCTGCAGGCGGGTGGTGAAGCTGGATGTAGTGGGAGAGTTGTAATCCTCTGTTGTTTCCGACAGAAACTCCGACACCGATATTTGATCCGGCATCCTTAAGCGTGGGTTCGTCCAGGGAATAGATAGAAACGTGTGTTCAGGCGGTCAAACACATCAAAAAGAGAAAAACAAATGAACTTCCGAGGCCGTAGAGATGTTGAGCTAACGGTGCGCGAGATGCCTGCTGCAGCACGCTCAAAACAAACTACTAGCACGCGCTAAGCGATTCTGCCTCCAGAAAACTCAACTACCTGTTATTTTTGGGTTCAGTTCGGGATAGCAAGCCGTTTCGCCCCTCTACCTTCGAACGGGATGCTCAGAGTTGACCAGAGTTGTTTAGTTGCGATTCCAGCAGCAGCACGCGCAGTGAAATGATGCCCACATAACGTTCCTCCCGTGTGATGTTTACGACCAATATTCTGCTAGTGACCTAGCGAATAATATTCCCGTACATGGACGTCTGTGCGTGCATTCATACTCCGCTGTTTGTCAAGCGCCTGTTCGCTCCCTGCACTCAGATCGTGTGAAATGCGCAACGCGGTGTGTGACATCCGCGCGCTCTGCTCTACATTCAGCCACCCACCCCTCTGCGCATGCCTCTACTCTCACTAAACCCACTCACACTGGCTCTGTGGGCAGCAGTCCAGTGGTTGGTATCGTGTATCTGTGAAATGTATTAAAATATAGGCCTGTATTTCTGGCCTAGCTAGATTTCTGTGGACAAAACATTATATTCAGAGAAGTTAGCTAAAAACTGCATTTGTATACATCGTCAAATGTAAAATTCATAAAGAGGCATGCTTACATCCGTTTGCTTCTTCTTATTTTTTCTTAGTATTTAGATTATTTCTAAATAATCTCAATAATCTATTTCTTAATAGTATGTAGATTATTTCTAAATACTAAAATCCAAGCTGTAAAATGTGTAAAACTGTCTTTTGTCTTATTTTTTTTATTTTGTGTGTGTGTGTTTATAGCTATTATAGCAACTAGCATAATGTTAAACAAGGCCAGGGTTTCTAGTCAAATACAAATAATGGTGACTCCAAACAAACCCTAAAATTTAAATTATTACAATAATGCAGTAAGAAATGCTTGTTCGTTATAGTTTGACAGAAAATTGTCTGCACTGGTTTCACTATAAGCCTCTTTAATTTATGTAAGGATTGAGTTACTGTAGATCATGCGATTTCTACAGTATTGGAGTGTAATAAATGATCAATGTGAGTTTATGAGTATGTTTACATATGTTAAGCATCCAGTGTTGATAATATAACAAGTGCGACTTCTACAGGTTAAATGGTGAAATGCATGTGAAATTTACTTGGTGCGTTGCATTTTTGGCACATGACAGTGGAAAAATGGACAGATATCACATAATTAAAGTTACTTTTTTTAAATAAGTATTTCGTTTTTAGTATTTTTATTTTTTATATATCTAAAAACAGAACTTCTTACCGGTTCCATATAGGTTCCTTAGAAGAAAAACTAAGACGAGAGGACGATGATCTCATGACTTCAGCTTGTGGCTTTAATAGGAAAAAATATAGATCATATGGGAAGAGTTAATTTACAGATCTGGCTTTACTGACATTTAGCGTGAGTTTTGATTTAAAAAAAAAAAAAAAAAAGCAACACGTCACATTTTCTTGATGTTGCCCTACAAAAAAAGCAGTTATATATTTGCTTATGCCTTTCTGTACATTTCTGTAGTCTACATAATGAGGCATTGCTTTAAATGTGATAATAATAATAATAGTAGACCTCATATATTAAGCACTTACATACAAGCAATAGCTTAAGATAAATATATGTTACAACAGCAGAAATATATATGCCACAGTACTCACCAAGATTAATACAACATACGCTTGTAAAGTAAGTATATTCCAGTATTGTGCTTTTCATATTAGTCTATCTGCCATCCTCTCTTCAGTGAGTTAGGTGGGCAGATACTAACCGAGTCCATTCCATTCTCGGAGAGGAAGGGAGAAGCGACCATGTGTGCTGAAAAATAGCCTGTTACAATGGCTACAGGATCCAGAACCTAATGGCTCAGGAACTACGGAAATCCAGGAGACCTGGGACAGGAAATGTGAGATCTGTGTAAACATGTGCCTGCTCAAGTGAAGTACCCTCACATATATATTCTGCCACTCAGACAGTGTGATAAACCACACATGGCCATCTCAGGGAATGGGGAGCATTGGGGTCATGCTTGACTCTATGTAGAATAACAATATTACATTAAGAATGAAACAGCTTCAGGTTATTATATTCAGGTTGTTTGATGTAAATAGTAAATGCAAAGAGGTTCAAATTACACTAATGGATTACACAGATTTTGAGGATTTGGTTCAATAAAGCCTATTAAGATCATTGCATATCACACTTAGTACCTATTTTCTCATATTAAACCACTCAGCTAGACTTGTATTTGGTCTATTTTCCAGTGTGGCTTTGTATCATTTTCCTGTTTTTTTTTTAAGGGTTGCTATTTTGTTTAAAGGGAAACGTTGATATTTCCAGCCAAGGAGTATTTATGAAGGCAAGATGGTAACACATTGTCATCAAAAGAGGAACTGCTAAGGCTAAGAGTTTTCTGGAACATGGGATTTACCTACCGTTTTACTGGGAAGTACCCAAAATAAATGTTTTGTCTGTGTTGACTCATATGGGAAGGGGGTGAGGTTAAAGGCAGGAAGTCAGAAGATGTCAGGGGGCTTTTTATTTTTTCTGAGAATTTGTAGTTATGTTATTATCTTGTCTAATTTTTTCAAATAAATAAATACTTTAACACTATTTCATCTAAATGAATTGTTTATTAAAGCCACAAAAAAAAAAAAAGAGAGAGAAAAAAAACACTGTCTGATTTGCAACATTGCCATAGACTATGTGGGATATTAGAAAATATGTGTTCTCTCAGAATGTTTTTCAACCCTCCTGCTTTTGCAAGTGAATGCAAACTTTTCTTCAGGAAATGCAAAACTTATCCATAGAAATGGGTCTCTTGACAATCCCAGAAGTCCTATGGGTATACTTAAATTCCTCTTGCCAGCTGCTGAATCGTTTCCCGCATGTTTTCCTGATATGAAATGTCTCCTTAAATTTCTGGGTTACAAAACATTTGTAATGTTGAGATGAGATAGAATCGTCATACAGTTGTCATTCATCGCTATCTGCAGAGAACCACGTGGGATCTAAAGAAACAACAATAGATTTCTGCTTGACATCAGATTCCAGATTTTCAAATAGTCCGCCAAATATTGCCGTCGTAACAGACCATACATGGAAAGCGTATTTATTCAACTTTCAGCTGTATAACTATATTATATATTCATATATATTACATATGTGTTTTTGTTTATAAATGTCAATAAATAAACATAAACCAGAGATCGAAAATTCTGGTTTGCATTTGTTGACAAAAGGTAAAAAGTTGAAACTCTTAAGTAGCCTGCTGATATCTAACTTCCAGGCAGAAGTGTGAACACCCATCCATTTATACTATCAAGGACGTTATCATAAAGAACAAAACACTACTATCACCATTAATGCTGAGACTGACATTTTTTGATCAATACACAGCAAAGAGTTCTGGATAGAATGTCCATGCATTGATTTCAGTCTACAGTGGAGTGGGAAAAAAATGTTTCTGTCATTTTAGTGGTTCTAATGGACTATAGATTTGTCCTTATACACCACTGGTTTATAACCGATTTCAACATGATTATCTTTACTCGGATATTATTTTACATTTGAATATTTTAATACTGAATATTCAGATAAATATAAAATAATTATAGTTATTAACAGCCCTACCTGTCACTGTAGACCATGACAGTAAAAATTTGCTGATATCCTTACATACTATAAAAAAGTATGCCACCACCTAGTGGTTATAAGCAATAACAAATGTGCAACATCATGTAGAGAGCAAAATTATTTCAACATTATCATCTGACTTACTTGAATTTGTCAAATTCGTAAAAACCTACCCTAACTGCATCAGAATTGTTGAGCTCTAAAGTCGACTATAAAATATGTGACTGATTGCAGCTTTATATTATTGTTAGTGCAACTGAAAGACTTCACAAAAACAGCTCATGATAAGCAATGACACAGACATTTGGGAAGCAGATTTTTATTGCTTTCAGAAATGCCAACATTTCTAAAAAAAAGAACGTATTTGTAAATCAATTAATAGCAGATACAAATATTGATACTCTTGTCAGTGCCAGAACTTTAACAGCCATTTATAAAGAAGTACACTTGATATACAGAGGGGAAACACTTAGAAAGCAATACATTTAGAAAAGAAAACCTCACAGTAATCCTAATACAATCAGTAACTAAAAAGCATTTAAGCACACACTCCAATAATTAAACCGCAATAATATTACTAAAATAATCTCATTAGAAAACAATCCAACGTGCTATATCTGAAATACGTGAAACAGCAGCTAACTCTGATGTGAAGTAACTGGAAAATGTAACATGGTTTTGGACCATTTATAATTCCATAGCAACTATCACCAATATAACTAACCAATGCTGCAATTATGTGACTCTTATCTCTAATAACAATATTAGTGCATTAGCTGAGGCATTTTACAAGCTATTAGGTTGTTAAACTCATTAGTGCAAATAATTCATGAATGTTGAGTGTTTTTGTTTGACTAATGACTCCATTACCTCAATATTCTCTATGCCAGTGGATAGTTCAGACATAACAGTGTAGAGACATGTCTGCTTGGGAAAGTGTGTATAGCAGCGATATCTGCATGTTATAGCATCATTTCAAAAGATGTCAATGTCTAACACCAATTCAGCCTTTGATGATAATTTGCATTGTCACCATCTTTTTTTTCTGGACTATATAGTACAGGGACATATGCCTGTACACCCTGCAACTTGAAGCTGCCTTAGACTGGTGGATTGATATGTGGCTAGTCGGTGTTTCATTATTTAAGTGCTGGGGAATTGAGGTCATGAATACAGCAGCACTGGAACTGTTATCTCAGCCTTAGTCACTCACTCCTTCAACCAAACCTGCAGGAGATAACAAATAGAAATGGCATCATTCAAATGTAATGCTGTATCATTGCAAAAACGTATGTTAAGACAATGCCTTACGTACAAGTTTAACCAACTAGCAGGTATAGCCAAATGATATTTGATCTTATGTTTGGATTCAGCTTACACTAATTAAAATATGACCAATGAATCAATTAGATATCAATTACTAGAATAAACAAGAGTGACAGTCTGACAAAAGATTAGGAGTACAGAGAGCAATAAGAAATAAGTTGCTAATAACCCAAACAGCACTGTGAATGTTGTTGTGTATTGTGTGCTTTGACATTTACTCACTCTGTGGAGGGTCCACGTCCATGGCTCGTAGCGAGTTGCAAGAGCCGTTCTGTTTGGGTCTAGCGCCGAGCTCCCTGTTCTCTTTCAGCGAACTGGTGTTTGGATTCAGACTCTGAGTTTGACTTTGTGTTTTGGTTTCATCTGTCTTAAGGGTAAAGTAACCACCTTCTTCAACTACAATCTTCTCAGCCTTCTCCATCAGCTGGGGCAGCTGTGGGTGCTCGCCAAAAATATAGTTATTGATGACATGGTACCTCTTCTTACACTTGTCCACAACCCACTGAAGGTCACGACCCTCCCTTCGTATGTGTCTTTCTATGGACTTGTCCTTTAAAACCTCTGCCCAGGTGAACACCACCATGGTGTGCTTCCACACATCCTCCCCAAAAAGTGCTAAGTTCTCCTCTATACGAGCCCGGTCTGTTTCTGTGAACATGCCCACAGGAATGACCAGCAGGAACGCATGGGGTCCAGGTTGGCACAAAGCAACGCTTCGAACCATCTCCTGCTGGTAGTCCATTGGTGTGGTCTGGGCTGAGAACCAGCCAGGAGTGTCGACCACTGTTACTTTGCGCTGATCCACCTCAGTTTCGCGCTTCACACAGAATTCAGCGGCACGTTCCAGACGAAACTCTTCACGGCCCAGAATAGTGTTGCCGGTCAGGCTTTTACCTGGCCATCGCCAACCGAGCAAGATCAGCCGAAGCTCTGGGAGACGGTTAGCTTCACGAGCAGCTGCAGCCAACCGTTTCTCTTCCTCAGGATCGGGTTGGTCATCAGCTGTAACGTACAAATACGTTAATTAATTCTATATTTGGTAGGTTGCAGTATTTATCTGGGTCATAAATGAGGGTAAAAACCATACTTTTCAAAAAAAATGTATTATAATTTTGTAAATTTGCTGTTTTATTCTACCGTTTAAAACATTTTGCTATATTTTTAAATGTTTTTCCAAGGAAGTCTTTAATGCTGAAGGCTGTATTTATTGGATTAAAGCTAATAATAATACTGTGAAATATCATTTAAAACAAATGTTTTCTATTTTAATGTATTAACGTATTTTCAAAAGGAATTTATTCCTGTGATATCAAGGCCGTCTAGTCTTCTTATATCTGCTTTTGAATGGTATATGTTTACATGTATTTCAATGAACATTTTCTAGAATCTATTTCGTTATGGAGACATACATGACAAGGAAGCTTTAATCAGGAAGATTTTCTCAATGATGTAAACTCTGAAAGCACAGTCTTAATGTGATCTTATGACATAGTCTCTCCCTAAGGCTTAAGCAAAGAGGAAATAGATGTCCAATACCTTTACATTTGTTATTATTTTTCAAAATATTGAGCTATCCTGCCACGAAACAGTAATACTAAAACATTAAGTTACACTTATTTGGCTCATTGTGAGTTTTTATAGGAGTAAGACATCACTAAAGCACACTAGACTTGAACGATGACTTATCAAAACGTGCTGAAATGTAAAACAGTGACTGTAAATTACTTTTTAACTCTTTGATCTGATTCATAATGAAAAACATGGATGTGTTTTTTATAATGTGAGTCTCTGTTGTGCCTTTAGTCCACCTGTGAGGGTCATACCTGAGAGCAGCGGAAAACAGTGAGACGTGTCACATTCACTCGACACACACTTACCGGCTACAGTAGTTTGCAAAAATGTAAATACAACTGCTGCGTAATACAGCATTATTAAACATTATATTTAACAACTTACCGGTTGATTTTGGTGGCCTCTCTGAGCTCATGACGATGCCTTTTCGCAACTTTAGACGTGTCAGTAATCCGGGAGAAAAAGAGCAATTTCCTGCTTGCCTCTTGAAGGGCGGGAGAGCGGTCCGAATCTGATTCATGAATGAATCACTTTGAATCGGATCCTCTCAGTGAATCAATTGAACCATCCTAAACGGTTCTCGAGTAAACTATTGAAAAACAATTGTGGCAAACGAAACACTGTAATATGTTTATGCCCAGGCTGAGCTTAGTTTAGCTCTAAATATCAGGGTTAAATAATGATTAAATTAATTAGTATTGTTTAATGTAATTGCAAATTAAATAAAGGTTCTAAGTAATTTTACAGTATTATTAACCGAATTACAGCTAAAAGGAAAAGATGACATTACAATTGGTAATAGAAAAAGTTCTCGTAACGAATCAGACTTGCCATCACCAACGCCTCCGAACAAGTGATTCAAATGAATCGATTCGTAACGAGTCAGATTTGCCATCACCAACTTGAGAGCGAAACGAGCTCAAGATGCCATCTAGCGGACATGAGGGTTCAGACAAGCTCTTAGCTTTTCCAAAAACACGGTAGTACCGTGGTTACTTACTGAAATTGTGTCAAAACCAAGGCTTTACAACATTGTAAACACACTCTGAAATCATGCACCTGATACGTAATTACTGAATTATAAGTAATATTTATTACCCAAATCCTGATTCGACATTTAAAATGAGTCAATGAGAACATCCTTCACTAATAAAATTTTACTATATACACCAAGGTGACAGCAGTAATCCTTCATCTTAAACAATACACAACAAAATAATAATTAAAAATGTTCATATTAACTCTCTACATTGTTATTTGTTTTGTTTGTGGGTTTTTTTTTTTTCCATACAAAAAAAAGCTCTTATAATTTGACACAAATTTTTATATGTAGAGAAACTGTGCAAAAAAATAGATGGATAGAAGAAAGACTGTATGTGTAGTGCTGCTTATGAAGCCCAGGCAGCCAACCTCTTCATGTCATGATCATCCTCCACTCTTTTCTTTGAGGCTGAAAGGGTAAAATAACAACCATTTAGATGAAGCGGTGACTGATTGGTGACTGAAAGGCCTGATTGGTCTTTTGCTGAATTTTAAAGGGTTTGTAGAAATTGAATGTGTGGGTGTCCATAAAGCCAACATACTTGCACGGTGGCTTGGTCTTGTGCTGGGTAGTTTGGTGGTTGGTACACTTGGTAACCTGCCCATATTCTTCATACTTTCTTCTAGTTCTTCCTGTTCCAACTCCGCCAGCTCTGCCAACAATTCATCCTTTTAAAAAAAAAAATAGAAAATTAAACTAGCACAGATTAGTTTATAAATCAAAGTAAACAATCTACGCTGCTATAAATACCCAGAAACATTCAAAGAGCTGCAAAAAAGAAAAGACCCTTATGAACTTTACATGTAGGGCCAATTAATAACACCTACCTCATCAAACTGATCCCCAAAAGGTTTTGAGATTGCATCACTGATCTCCTGAGCTACTTCCTGTTGCTCTGTAATGTCCTGCATAAGGGAGTCAATCTTATCTAGATCTCTGAAAATGAGAGAGACTGAATGATTTAAGATCTATTGACATTTGCACATGAGAAACATCAGGTTCACAGTTTATATTTACTGAATATTTACAAAACTGATGTCAATCATTATAAAAAACAACACAACAAAACCTTTCACAGAATTGTTATTATTGATCAATCAAATCAAGTATTCCTGAGAGCTGTGTAAGTGATGATAACTGGAAAAACAAAAGCAACGATGATACGCACATGTTCTGGTGAACCCCTTTGATGGCTTTAGCTGCGTAACCCATGTTTTTCAGAACTTCTGTGTTTGTGGTGGCATTCTCAAGAGCCTCTCGCTGGAATTCAATAGTGGACAGTGTTCCATCAATCTGGGTCAGCTGCTGCTCGAAACGTTTCTTCTTCTTAAGAGCCTGAAGTGCAGCTTAAAAGAAAAACATTTTTGGTATCTAATTGCATCTTACTGTGGATGTCATCATCATACAGTACACAGCATGTGTATTTTACAAGGTAAAATACTTTATAAAAATTTATTTTAGTTTTACATCTTACTGAATATGATCAACTGCATTTTATTAAGATTTATTGAAGTTGTTCTCTTGCACTACTGAGGGAAACTTAATAAATTAGGTTTACTTTAGTCAATTCTGCAAAACCAAATGATAAAATACAGGAGAGCTCACAGAAATCCATTTAAGACATGTCTTTTAAATGAATGCTCAAACATGGAATCTGGGTGTAAACTATAAGCTTGTGTTAATGCACAAAGGGACAACTTTAAATGAGGAGTGTCCAGATGAACTAGCCTACATGTGTTTTTTTTCTGCGCAACAGGGCGTCACTCCACATAAACATTGACATGTTTCAGTGGGGTGTTGTTACACTTTCCAGATGTAAATGGCACTTTAAAAACACATTATATAATAGACAGCATGCTTTTAACCATTTACAGCTGATGATGGTATAAAATTTGATTTTTACCATGCCATATAGGTTTTTTCCTCTGTTTTTTTAACTACAATTTTTAAAAGGCTATATAACAAATGAAATAAAAACAAATACGTTTAAAGAGTTTTCTTTAATAAAGCTTTCCACAAATAATGACTGTCCCACGGTTATCGCTTTATTTGTACAACAACTTTGTACCTGTTTTAGTTTATTAGTTCAAAAGTTTGTTCAGCCAACTTATTTAAGACAACATCAGTACAAAATTCTAAATATATATATATATATATATATATATATATAATTATCCTACGATGAATTATGTTGTAAATTAGACGAACGAAATAAGTAAACCATACCTAATTTGAAAATAGTATTTCGAGAGTGGTGTACTAAAAAGTCCTCATGGCCATAACGAGCTCATAAGCAGAAGGACCCATTCTACATACCTCTCTTGTTTTTGGTGCCATTCCTCTTGGCAATCATGATCTCCTGCTCGATTCTGCTCTCGAGGTATTCCTGTTTTTTGGTAAGCATGGCCTCTGTCTCTCTTAGTCGGTTGATTGCCTCCTGAGGTGAAGGACTAGACCGAGACCGATGCTTAGATCTAGAACTATATCCAGAACTAGAACTAGAACTGGGCCTGGAGCTGGATGAGCTAACTTTAAACATTTTTGAAATTTTACTCATTTTAAAGGTAATGCGTTTAAGTCCAATTATAAAATCCAAATGATTTTAAATACCGGACAGATAAGCTATAGGATCGCAAGAGAAAGTGGCAATTCTTGACAGTCTACTTTTCAGATTCAATTCAAAACACCTACATAATCCAAACCTACTCTTCCTGAAACTCAACACCTGTGCGCACGTAAATTGTTCCGCGTGAGTGTTTCTGAAGACACGCCCATCGAAATTGCAGAATAGCGTCACACAGTAAGTATATGCTTTCTCATTGGTCAGGTACGACAGGTAGCCTGTAAATACATTTTTTAATACATGTTTTTAATAGGAATTTTAAAGTGTAGACTATAATATGTTAATCCAGCACATGCACGATAATAGTCTTTCTATAAGCCTACTTTCCTCTATAACTGTACAAAACGGGTAGATAGATGATGACACCTTTCTGAGACACCGAGTGCATCGCATCCCTTATGTGCATAGCAAACGTACTCATGTATTTCTTAGTAACACGGATGTATTCCACAATACTGTAAACATCTGTTTTCTTTGAAAAAAGTTATGTAGGCTATCCAGTTCAGATCATGAGTAAAAAAAAATATTGGTATTATTATATAGGCCTATATACCGTTTTCTTTTTTATTGCTATTAAACCATTTAGATATTTTTTTTATTCAACAAAAAGACGTATTTCTGAGGATGTCACACATTTCCATAAAAGTTTAACATTGTGATTAAATGTTCACATTAAGTTGGTACACACTGCTAATGCTTAACTGATAAACACATTAGCTGGCAGTTTCCCAAAGTAGGGGATTGGGATAAAACACACACACAAACAAAATTTAATTAATAATCAATTGTAAACATTTTTCTATGAATAACATTACCGAACAGTGACAAAGCTTACATATTTTGTGTTTTTGTGTGAACTAACAACTGTTAGTTAGCTTTCAGCATTTCTCAATGTGATTTATTTGACAAATTGATTTAAGCCACTGAGCATAAGATTCAGAGAATTAGTTCAGAGTTTAGTGTTTTAACCCTTGAGAAAAACGATAAGATTATTACGCCTATAGTTTACAGTTATGTGACTGACTAAAAGGCCAAAACACTCATAGGACTGTTGAACAAGCCTGTTACCAAACCACAAATATTTAGATCACGTCTCAAAAAAACAAAAAAAAAACAAAGATATGTGAACAAAATACAAGTTTTGTTATTTGCAATTCATATAAAGCCATTTATAATTCATTAAAAAATGTGCCTTAAAAATCTAATTCAGTATACATCCTGATGAACCTGGAATATGAGCACAATATAAAAAATACTTAAATGTAAAACTTTATATAAACTTTTAATTTTAAGTTCATCTGCTTGCCTGTACACTGTATGTATGATCAATGCTAATACTGTACTTTGGCAAACAATTTTGTTTTGTAAAGCAATTGTAGACAATACACGTAACCTGGTTCTCTGAGATAGGACTGATTTGCTGTGTTATGGTGTTGATCCCATGTGACTGGTACCTGCATGCCAGCTCTTACTGGCAAAAGGTGGTCAGGTGATAGCATGGTGCATCTCTGAGGACATAAAAGGCATTTGCAGTTGAGGATATAAAAGGCATTTACCATTTTTGTCTGAAGCAGCAGCACAGTTGCACAAGTATAGGAAAATGACAGTATCTCTTTCTCCGCTCAAGGAACAGTAAATTACCCTTAGATATTCCCTTTCAAGGACCTGAATGTTGCAACAGGAGGCACTTTACCACCACGTAGTTGTAGGAACTGCCAGTATGGTGGCAATAGACAACTAATTTCCCCCTCTGGCTGGTTTCCTGGTTGCATTAGCACCAGAAACTTCTCTTTTAGTCAAAGCATTTACAAACAACAACCAGTGAATGGAGAATGCAGCGGTTTTTGATGTTTGTTTGAAAATAGAGAGGTAATGTAAACAATTTAAAATGTATGTGACAAAACCATGCACAATTAAACAATCTGACTAAATAACACCAATAAATAATAAGATTATTAATACCGTCTGGCCTGAAAGCTGTGCATTTGTTACATCCCTGAATGGATCTAGGGGTTAGTGGGATGTACATTTAGTGGTTGTGGACATATGAGGTAGTAACAACTCAAACCAGAGGACAAAATGACTCCAACACAAGAGAGTACAATCATCAAGTGATTTATTGACAATAGTCATGTGAATGAGTGTTAAAACGTGCAATTAGCAAGGTGATAAATTTGGTAAAGAAAAAGGAAAATATGTACACACAATGCAGGTCAAAAGGGCTGGCCGACAGTGCTGATGAAAAACAACAAAGTAAAAACCCCAGTCTAGCTAAAATGACCCCAAAACCCACTAACCTAATAAAACTAAAAGAAACCGAACACCTGGAAGTAATGAGCAAAACAAACTCAACAGTCCATGACGATTTATCTAACTACACTATTTAACAAAAATACATAGGTTGGCATGCACTGTAGTGTTTCTAACAACGTTTTACTTGCGTGTTAAGATGTAAACCACGTGGCATACTTCCCTTGCCAGCCCCTTTGCCTGGTAGCTCACACCATGCAATGGGGAGGTCACAACATGCCAACAGAGCTAAAAACTACAGGAAATACAGGCTGTATTAAACATCATAAGTGTCAGCAACTGGAAAACTGTAACGAAATAAATAGCCTTAAACACAATCAAAACACTCTAATCACATCTACTTTATAACTCCAAACCACAACTCTCTTGCGTGTGATACCATCCCTCAATCTGCTCTGCTGTCCCTGCCATCCTCCATTGCCATGCTGCCGGCTGGCTTTTAAATCCAAATGCAGCGCTGTAATTGGCTGCAGCGAGGAACTGTGGAGCGAATCAGGAGTAAAGATGCACAGGATTGGTCAGTGAGTTGCAACGAATCCACCAATCCATGCACACGGAGGGTGTCAAATAACAGCACCTACATGGTATTGATGAGTGAGAGTGAAGAAAAACCAATAATATACACAAATAAAAACAAAAACAACAGTCCCACCATTACTGACGTTCTGGAACGTAACAGCATTACACAGAACCTGAACCTGAACCTGTGGGCTAAAAATAGATCAACTTACCACAACCAGAGAGCCTAGGGTTGGATTCACATTCACAAACACTCCTATAGAAGTGAAGCTATTCCATGTGCCATAAACAAGAACAACTGAACCAAAAACCTGCTTGTTTGCAGTGGAACCTTGGTTGCTCAGAGCCCTGAAACAGCTCACTGGCAGGGAACAACCAAGATTTTTATAAAATATTTATGATTAGAGATGGAGGAGAAACCCAGCCCGTTGACTCTCTCATCCTTGAAGTGGCTCATCCTTAATATCAGAGGCTCCTTGATGTCAGGATGATTTTTCTTGTCTTTTCTTCACCATTCAGGCTAGACTGACAGACATCAAATCAACCCTTGTGCAGTGTGACAGAGTTTGTGTAAGTCATCCACATCTGTAGGCTTTATGAGGAGCATGGGCTGACATACTGACGTTTTCTTCTCTCCTAGAGTCTGACTGGGGCTGGCTGGTAGACACTACTCCCTCCTGAACCCGGTCAGGAAAAGAAATGCTGGAATGGCGGCATTTGTTTTTCAGCTGCCGAAAACCCGTTGACAACAGCACTGAACAGAACAGGCCAGATAACTGTATTGGGATTATTTCCTTATCCACTCATACAGGAGCCTTTGTTGGGGCACTGGGGCTGAAGAGGCATTGATGTAAAACTGGGCATTGATTTTCTGCTGAAGAGTCACATTATGATGTCATTTTGAAATGAAATATGTAATTAATCATTATGGCAGCTCAGATTCAATAAAATCTGTTTTTGGTCCGATGAGGATTTTTAAAAAAATGAATGCTGGGTTAATGGTATAATTTATGCATTCCAAACTAGGAACAAAACTTTTAAAAATAAATCAACAGAATGATCATCAGTATTTTCTGAAATTGCTTTATGGTTAATTTAAGGAGGAACAATATACCATTTAACTTTTCAAAGTTTAAGTAAACATGTCTTGAGATCACCACCACAATGGTTGAGACATATTAAGTTGATCCTGATGCAATTTAGGAATAACAAAATTGTCTCAAACTGCCATTCTCATTATATAATTAATAATAAATCAATAACTTGGTGCGTTTGTGAGAGACAATTTTGAGATTTTTTTTCAACGAGACTTTTAATTTGAAATTATTGTGTGACGTCATTTAAAATGGCTGAACTAGATATTGGAAAACATTGTGAAATTGAATCGTGCAAACAAAGAGGTACGTTATTCAAATTTTCCCATCCAAGCCGTTGAAAAATAAACTAATGTGTAGTGGAAACCACAACTTACAGTGTTTGCAAAGTCTTTATTTATTCAATTAGCCTTTGTAAACATGAATCAGCAGAAAAAAGGATTGTCATTCGAATTATTTTAATCCTTTGTTTCACTGTAGACTTTCTACCATTCGTATGCAGCAGCTGTTCTGGAGTATTTTGGTAAGTTTCTGTGCCGTTGGCTTTGATGACACCCTACTATTACAATATAAATGGTTCTTGTACTTGTAGTTCGGTCTCTGAATGCCATAAAAATACTAAAGTATTCTTTAAAGTTACCATAATATTTATTAAAAACCATTCAAGTATTTTTTCAAGTTGTAATTTTGCAGTATATTTATATTATTTTGTATATTACATTTATAAATTGTGCGGGACATTTTGTCTCTAATAAGGCTGTTGATTTGAGAATTATTTCATTAATTGCTATCAATTTATTTTTCTCATGTCACACTAATACTCCTGTACTGGATAAAGTTTGGAACACAGAAGCTTGGAGTCCCACTCTTGTCCAGAGGTAAGTGATAATCGGGTTTACAAAAAACAAAAAAAAGTCAAATTAATAATTAGTAAAATACACAGTGTTAAACAATAACATATTCATATATACACAGATTATATAAGTATAATTGCATAATCTGTGTGAATGTGTGTGTGTGTGTACATTTTTCTAATTCCTGGGGTTTGAAGGGGTTTTACAGATTATTCTCTGAATTCTTTTAGGTGCTGGTGAAAAAAGAGATTGGGTCTGGAGGAAGCACATCATATTCATGTACCTTTGAGGATTGCAAAGGGAAAGAGCTGTTGCCTGTCATCTGCCCACACTGTGAAAAGCACTTCTGTCTCGCGTATAAAATCATTGTTTAATAGCTCTGCATTTCATACTTTACATTTCAGACACAACTGAAGTCTCACCCTATTCGACAGAGAGACTGTAGTGGAAAACCTGTAGATAAAACCTTATTAAAATAATGTT
Source organism: Enteromius paludinosus (assembly GCA_032361165.1). Lineage (NCBI taxonomy): Eukaryota > Metazoa > Chordata > Actinopteri > Cypriniformes > Cyprinidae > Enteromius > Enteromius paludinosus. The sequence continues at coordinate 5,532,202 of JAUMHQ010000090.1, read as the reverse complement.
TGCATTATTACTAGGTGCACTAAGTGTTATGTCCTCATCTGTTTTCCTCTGGTTTCAGACATCGGCATCAGGATGACCATAAGTGTGAGAAACTGGAGACTCCAAAGCCTCGCATGGCTGCAACACAGGAGCTGGTGCGGAAGATAGTGGGTTAGTTTTTTAGCAATACACTGTTTTTGATTTGGTTTAAAGTCACTTGCATTTCTGTCTCCTGCTGTTTGGTGTACATTCATACATATTGTCCACCTGAGGGCAGTAGCGTCTAATCTTGAAGAGTTTGAGATACCAAATGATTCTTAGAAATCTAAAGAATAATCTCTACAATAATTCCAACAGAGTCAAAAAAGAATGCACCACCAAGTAAAGGCAGAAAAGGAGTTAAAAATGCTGCAACCGCTGCAAAAGTTGCTCTCATGAAGCTTAAAATGCATGCGTCAGGAGATAAAGGCCTGCCACAGGTATGAGTGCCAAATTTATATTACAAAGTACCTTCCTTTGCATTCATTTATGATAAATATTACATTAGAAATTCCTCCTCTGCAGACTGAAAGGACATATTTTCAGGTGTTTCTGCCAAAAGAAGCTAAAGACCCTAGTTTGCCCATGTTCTTCTGCTCTAAGTGGAGTGTTGGCAAAGTAGTGGACTTTGCTGCATCTCAGGCCAGTCTGAAAAACAACAACAACGTGTTCACAGCTAAGGTCAGTTATACAGCACAAATAAAACTTTGTTGTTTAGGGCTGTGCCCTCATCCCCTCCTTGTACATTTTGCATGTCTCCTTTGTCTGATGTACCTGTTTCAAGTTTTGATTCAGGTGTCTTTAATTAAAAGACATGCAATTTGTGCAATGTTGGAGGGCTCCAGTAATGTGGCTGGGGGCCACTGTTTTAGGATTATGTATCAAATTAATTACTTTATTATTTGGTGAAAACAATTCACATTGACAAACCACTATGCTCTGCACAGAAACTGCGCTTGTGTCACCCTGAGACTGGTGAAGCCTTTAAGATGGACGCTAGCCTCCAGTCACTGCTCTCCAATACAGACTGTCCTCTGCACAATGGAGGCAACGTCATTCTGGAGTATCTGGATAATGAGAGTTCTGGACTGGATGATGTGACAGTCTATACATCTGCCTCCTAAGAGAAAATCTCACAACCATTCAGCAGTTTTCTTAAAAATAGTTTGAGGAAATTATGAAACAAAGGCTGTCAGACTGGACTATGTCTATTGTAAATATATTCTACACATGATTTGTTCTTTTAATAAATGGGTGAATGGTATGATGCATTTTCTTTTGTCCTGTTTATTAATGTATTTTTAAAAAATACATAAAAACACACAATTTTTTTTATTTATTTTAATATTTAAAACATGGGCATACATATCAGGGCACTGTGACTGTGTGAAAACAAATTAATAAAAAAAAATCAGTAAATGGTTACTCCACCCCAAAATTAAAATTAAGTCATTAATCACTTCCCCCATGTTGTTTCAAACCCGTAATAGCTTTGTTTGTCTTTTTAGATATTTCAGATGAAAACTGGGAGGCTTGTGACTGTCCAATTGACTGCAAATTATACTGTCAAGGTCCTGAAAAGTATGGAAAACATTGTCATTATACACCATCTTCCATTAGTGGTTCAACAGTATGTTATGAAGGGTTAATGCTTTTTTTTTTTAGGCAAAGAAAACAAAAATATAGAGTTTATTCAGCATTTTCGACACTGTAGTGTCACCATAGAACCATCGGAAGAGTATCGCTGCATGCAAATAGTGTACAAACTTCTGTGTCAGCTGTAACACAAGCATGCGTCTTCCATGTGTATTTACGCTTTTATTTGAATGAAAACAGCGCATCTGCATGTTGCGGCTGACACAGTACAGTGTACGCTGTTCTGAACCTTGACAGTGTTATTTACTTGGCAGTCAATTGGACAGTCACAAGCCTCTCGATTTTCATCCAAAATATCTTAAATTGTGTTCCGTAGACAAAGCTTTTACGGGTTTGTATCTTTTACTGGTATTTATGGGTAATTAATTACAAAATTTTCATATCTGGGTGGAGTAACTCTATACAGAATTACATTCTTGACTTCACCAAGTAGTTTGACAATCTTTTACAGATAAACTGACGTTTCACAACATAGTTAATGTCATGGGCAACTCTTTAAAAACGTAATATTTAAGTAATGATATAAATAATTACTTTTCTTTTTTAAAAGATTATCATGTGTAGAGTTAATAAAGGGATAGTTCACCCAAAAATTAAAATTGATATGCTTCCCCCCCAAAGGGCATCCAAGATGTAGGTGACTTTGTTTCCTCAGCAGAACAAAAACAAAGATTTTTAACTTTAACCATGACAGTCTGGTAGTCATTTAATGGAAGTGGATGGGCACCAAACCTTTCTAAGAAAAAAAAACATTCACAGACAAATCCACATTACACCCTGCGGCTCGTGACGATACATTGATGTCTTAAGACACGAAACGATCGTTTTTTGTGAGAACAGTATTTATATAATTTTTTACCTCTGATAGACAACCATGTCAAAACCGTCTCGGGCTCGTGCTCAGCAAGAGGCGCATTCCCTGTGTACGCGCTTTGGCGTAGATTACGCAAACCCTGGAAGTGATCTGCTGTGAACAGCGTTTGCGTATCCTACTCCAAAGCGCGAGCCCGAGACGGTTTTGACATGGTTGTCTATCAGAGGTAAAAAATGATATAAATACTGTTCAGTTTCTCACAAAAACCGAT
>JAUMHQ010000090.1:5508514-5522047 GCA_032361165.1 Enteromius paludinosus | reverse complement strand
CTCTGTGTGGTGATCGATTGGCCCGAGCCTGATGAGATCCAGGTGTCCGTGATGTATTACCAGGGCGACGCTGATAGCGGCTCGTCACATATATATATATATAATTAACTTAAGTTACGATTGTAACATTTAAAACTAAATTTATATTCGAACAAGGAATTACAAAACATGTCCTAGCAGAATTTTCTTTTTTAATTGTGTAAACTTTACTCGACCAACAGAAGTTTGTTTGGTTTTAAACTGACTTCTGTGTAAGACTGTGCTTCCTGGACGGCAGTGGGAAATGCAGGCCTATAACTTAACGTTAGATTAATGTAACCTCGAGTTAGCATCATACAACAAAGTCAATCGAACTTTTATAATTCTCATGAACCTATACGTTGTCACAAATTACTACAAAAAAGGTAATAACTTACCGTACATCCACGTGTGACAATCGCAACGTCTGTCTCTCTGATCCAAAGCGCAGGCCTGTGACTCAGTCCAATGGAGCTGGAACATGTGCCGATTTGAATGTGCTAAGATTTTAGATTAAAATTTACTCAGTATTTTTAGGTTTATGTGATATGACTTTAAAGCAGTTAAATAATATGAAAAAATATATAATAAATCTTACCGTTCCCACACAGCTCATTGTGTACATGAATTAAATGTGTAAATATTTACAATATTACTTAGAAATTCTAGTTCTCAATTAATTGTAATATTATAATGTAAAATGTATTATAGTATATTTGTGTCATGAGCCGGCTTTGATTTCATTTCACTGGTGTCTTTTCTGTCTCATTAATCCCGCAGCTGCTGCTAGTTACAATCAGCGCGTCCCGCATGTCCCTCTACACACCTGTTCTCTGTCGCCGTTGATTGGCGTCTCTATTTCTCTCTGTTTGCCCTTGCTGTCTTTGTCTGACGATTAATGTGTCTACACACTGAGTCTGTGACCGGGTCCACTCCGTTCATTTCCTGTATCTGAAGAACCGCCTTTCCCGTCTCGTCCTGTCCTGTACTGCTCGTCTGTCTGGATCTTGCTTTTACCCCTGCTAAATTGTGTTTTTTGCCCAGAGCGACCTGAGGCCTGTCGCTGGACAGAGGAGTTCACCGCCACGGGAGTCCGTTCTTTCTCCGGTCCCGCAGAGAGAGAGGAAGGCTTGTCATTTTCCGACCAGAGGCTCACCGGAGCGAATCCTTTCTTTGTTTTTTGATTGTCATTTGAGGATTTTTGTTCTATTATCCTGCACGCAGTGAGCGGCAGTTTTTTCTGTTCAAAGACGCTTTAATAAAGACATTTTCGTTTTGCATCCCAGTTTCCTCGTGACTGCTTCTGCCCGAACCTGACAATTTGACTATACCTCAAAGTTATAACTGTTCATCTTATCATCTCATCTGTTGCACCTCATTGGATGGATACTCTAAAAGAGATAATATTTTGGGGTGCTTCTGTTTGGAATGGTGACATCTCATATTTGTAATATCATTATGATAATACATGCTGATGGATTTAAGCCTTATTTACTGCATGTGTGATGGTGGGGCTGATCTCTCCCCCTCATTATCACACATGCACCTGATGCTCACTGTTAGCTGCTCCTGGAACACACAGATACTCATTACTGACAAATAATTTATTTTATTTTATATTTTATTTTTTGTTGTAACACCAGTGGCTATTGCTTATTAGCAAAACGTGTGAAAAACATACACAAATATCACTAGGAGACACCACTCCAAATGTTACTAAAAATAAGAAATTAAAAGGCAGACTTCATTTTGCTATGGAGTGATGAGAGAAACCTGGAACTTTTTGGACTATTAGATCAGCAGCATTTCTGGTGAAAAAAAGGCAAGTCTTATGAACAGAAAAGCACCATCATTACAATCAAATATGGAACAGTCTTGTCAGGAAGGTGCAGAGACTGAAACAGATGATTAATGGACTCAGCAGGGCAACTATCCATTTTTTCCCCCCAGCAAGCCTACTGTGTTTTAAATTATAGGGGGCACTTCCAGGTTGGGGATGTTCCACTCACAATGACTAAAGCAAATAAAAAGGTTACTCTATAAATAATAACAGTATTCATCAGACAGAATGAGCTGTGAAGCTTCCTTCATGTTTTATTTTTGAACAGGAGAACAACCTAATGCTAGGTATTTTAATGTGTCATGACATAATGATATCAATTGTAATGTATAGTATATAATATAGACATAAATTGTTACATTTTCGTTTTATCAGTCGATGGTTGAGTGGTGAGTAGAATAATGTCACCTCATTGTAACCAGTTTTTGAAAATGCTTATAGATCAAACCTTTCACTGTTTTTTTTTTTAAACATGTATTGATAACATTTGATTATACTTTACTAATGCTTTAGTTGTTTCCATCTCAACAATTCAACAAAAGCATCAGAGTTCAACTGTTTCAATTATTTGCTCATAAATTACCTGGTTTCTGCTGTAGCTCTCAAATTCTCAGTGAACCTTTTGGGAGTTGATGTGGTGTTTCTTAAAGAAGTTAATGTGTGTGTGTCAGAGATCCACTGATAAAGTGCGTCAGGGTGTGTCTGATTCACAAATGGACGAGCTCTCTCTCATCGCTCTTTCACTGTGATGGGTCCAAATCAACAGATCAAAGGAGTGAAGATGCTGAAGGGGGGAAAGAGGAGGAGGAGAGGAGGAAGTGGGAGGTGTGTGTGTAAGTAGGGATGTCCTGCAAGATTGACGTGATCTAATCCATTTTGTGACAGACTCCTTACGATATATAAGCACAACATCTTAACATTCCTGAATTACTTGGACTGAAGAAGAGACTCTGACCCCAGAAACACCTGTGACTGAAGAGCATACGTCCAAAGACACATGTAAGTCAAAACAACTCTTACTGTAGAGATATATATTAAATTACTTTTTGGTGATTTCTAAAGTGATTTTTTTAGCAGCAATTGTTTAATCAAATGAAGATATTTTAAAATGATTTTTTTTTATTAATTTTGCGAGGAAAATTTGATTACAAGTTCAAATGTGTGTAGTTTCTACCTAATCTGACCTCTACAATTATTTTCATTGCTATAATAGTTGTTGCAGTTTTCTTTAACATTTATTTGGATTAACCTCAAGTGCATTTTAAGACTCAAATTACGTAGAAATTGTATGTTTTGTTCACTAGAAACTATAGGATATTATATTATATTAAACTCCGTATCATATTTTATACAGTGCCCTGTATCAGACTCAGCATGCTGCCCGCCGTCTTCATTCAGCCGGTGTCTAAGTGCCTGATTGGCTCGCGCTTAGGAACGGTAGCGTTCCTGCTGCTGCTAATTCTCTCCGCAACTGAGACTTCTGCACACGGTACCACAGTCGAACACGACCTTCATATCGTCCACAACGTCGATAATAGAAGTAAGTTTTTGCTACACTTTTTGTCATTGTAATGAGCTTGACTTATCAAGGAATGGTAGATGCTGTGCGCAGTTTCAGTGATGCAACTGTCAGACGTTCATGTATTCACAAATATTCCTAATACATTATTCTTATAAATCTATTCGTAATGCATTAAAGTTATCATTATAACCACTGTCATTATACATTAACATGTAACTGTTAGGCTATGATAAAAATAAATGATCTGACACTAACAATATATTTGCGCCTGTACTGTTATACTGTTGTATTAACCGATATAAAGTTACGAAGTCAACCTTGCTTGAATTTAAATGTGCTTTGATGATAAAAAAAAATGAAGATGGTAAAGCACAAAGCCATAGTGACTTGTTAACAAAAATCGTCAGGAAAATTATTTACTTATAAAAGATTTTTACTGTAAAAGTAGCCTGTTGAATTAATTGAGTAAATGATGTCTATATTTGGTAGATAATGTACAGTTAGCAGTTTTTTTGTTGTTGTTGTTTTTGCAGTTGTGAGCTATATGAACTCGATATCTTACAAATTACTTTCATTGGTTAACCCAATAGCCAGCTTGATTTCTTTTATATGATTATTTACTTAATCATTAATTATTAGTTATATCCTAATTATTATCCTATTATTAGTTACTTAAAAAAGTATTTTATGAAAATGTACAGTTTAGTGCATTTTATAACTGCATTATGAGAACTTATCATAAAACTGATTATAAGAGAGCATAAAAGAGATCTTTCAAGTTGTTTACTTTATTAAAGTTATAGTAAAACTCAGTTTGGATTCATGATTGCAAACAAACATACCAATATGTGCACATGTATATGCAATTTAATAGTAACATTTATTTTGACTTCTCCCAATAAGGTCCAGAGATTGACCCATTCTGGTATGTGGGGCGCGGTGTGAGACCTATCGGGCGGTTTGGAAAGAGACAGAGTGGAGGTGGTCTGCAGCCAGTGGTCAAATCTCTGGAGCTCCTTTTGAACACTCTCAGGAATAAGGAGAGCTTCAGGAGTGCGCTGGCAGAAGAGGAGTCAGATTGGTTGCCGTGAGATCTGCTACCTACAGCGACCTGCTGCTGTAATATTTAAATGTATTAGTGTGTATAATTAATCCGTTAATATTCATTTGAAATAAACTGACTGGCAAGTGAAAATATATGTACATATTACAAATGCAATCTATATTAATAAATAAATCAACAAATGTATGTATGTTTTCCTCTTATTAGTACTTTATTGTAATGGATTATGCAACTACTGCTTCACAATTAAATGACAATAAAATTATTAAAATATAATCTACCAAAGAACACAAACATCTCAGTCTCTTCAGGAATGCATACATTATTCATATTTATTTGAACACTGCTTGTGTCAGAACAAATTTGGCACATGAGAATTCATTGGCTTTTCTCTTTTCGCTACAGAATATTTTCTTTTTCCCCCGTTGACACTTTATGGTTAAAATACATAGAGGACGTTCTGAAAAGAGGCAGGTTAATGCCCTTGTAGTCACAACAAACCCAAAAAACACATGTGAATATGCATTCAAATTATTCATATAGAAAAAAATACCAGACACTGTAAGACATTTTCAATTTCTTGACTGTGCTTTTCATGGGAATTTGTACATCTAATTGAAACGCGATACATGCTTTTATACACAAACATTTCCATAGACAACAACAAGGAGCAGGACCCGTTTGAGAGCGTGAAAGCTGAACAGCTATAAGAGTGGAATGGGGGACAAAATTAGGGGATGGGATGATTATAGGATGAGTATGGGGTGCAGTTGTATATTTCATGGCAGTTTATTCTCTATTGGCTCATAAAACGGACATTCCATGGAATATATATTAGTAAGTCAACCAAAGAATGTTCAGGCTTTTGTCATTTCTTGTCATAAAGGGTGTTTTTGAGTCTGAACACACTGCACAGCACATGCGTTATCTTAGTCACTCAGTAAGACAACATGACACCGTATTTGATGTCACAGCTGTAATTCCGAGATGGAGATCCCAGCTTAATAATATGCTCAAAATGAGGACAACTCAATTATTCTTATCAGATTTGTAATGGATGCTCACAGCTCACAGCTGCTCTTAAAATCTTCCTCGGTGTCAAATTTAAGATCATGTGATTTGCAGTTTTCCATGCCAACTAGCACAACAACCAAATAGAAAGTTCTGTAAGAAAAAAAAAAAAAGTCCTGGTAGAAAATGACCAGTATATTTTCCATTACTTTAACATTACCTTCAAACCTTAAAATGTAACACAATGTAATATGTAATTCACAATATAAATGGTACGTTGCTTACAGAACTTTTACAGAAGCATTACAGATTGTTGGAACTAGAATTTAGGTGTAGAATAAATGTCCAAAATTAGCTTTTCAGTATGTACTTCCAGGTGTATATCTAGGTGGACTAGATATACACTTGGATGTACATAATTAAAATGCTAATACTAAAGCATTTCTCTGAGATTTCTTTCCCAGGTGTTGTGATTAATAAAATATGTTAATTAATAAAATAATTAGAAGTCAACAAAGGCCACAACTCAAATTACCAGAGTGCTTCATAATGAGATGACAATGATTTGATGTTCATATTCAAGAGGTCACTGGATTTCTGAGCTGATTCGAAAACAAGTATGAATACACATGGGGTTACGATTCATGCAAATACATTCACAAACTCATTTTATGGTAAGTTGGTCGAGTGCTTTTTAATGGCACTTGCCTTTTTTTAGAAACTGAATCATGAATTTCACAGTTATTTATATGCAGTGCTGAGTACAGCACATTAAGGAAAACTCCAAAAATGACCATTGGAAAAAGAATCCTGAGATATTTGCGACACATATGAGAATAACAGAAACATGAAAATGCAAATACAACAGGTCCTGCAGGTATTTTGTTTACTTTCACATAGACATTTCATACATTTAAAAGTTTTACCCAATGTGCTCCAGTTTTGCAATCAAAAAAACAAAAAAACAAGTCACATTGGTCATCCCAGTCACATTGCCGACATACAGCACACAAATTCAAACATGTACAACACTCAGTAAAACATTAGAAAAAGAGAATGAGGTGATGTCCTAGATTGTTAACATTTACCACTGTCCATCTATCTTACACATACAGTAATAACATGAGTTTAAATCTACAATTATAACCCTCTGTGATGGTTCGTTGCAGGAGTTTGATCTCCATTAAGGCAGAGAGAGAGAGAGAATCAGGTCCCCTGGTTCCTGGAGGTGATGAGCTCCAGGGTTTGATAGAGTCCTAGGGGTCAGAAGTGAGATCAACCCTACATGGGTTGTGTTCAGGCTTATAGGGTCGACAAGTAGCATTAGGGCTGATCAAATCAGAGGACCGGAAGTTGGATCAAGGCACTGGTGTGGAACAGCCTGATGGTCCTAGCATTCACTGCGGAGTGATATTCAGCCTTACAGCTGAGGTGACATGGCCTCTTGTCACAGCCTCATAGATCTAATCTGTGACTCGGATTTGACTTCCTTTTCTGTGTGGAAGAAATTCAAAACACCCACTTAGAAAACTTGCTTTTATTTATTTATTTTTTAAATACATTTTGCATGAGTGCATTTAACATGCACTGATTATCTTGAAAAAGCTTTTTATAAATGTCATAGAATATAGGACATTCACACAAAAATCTAAATTCGGTAACACTTTTTATCAAGCCCGTATTTATAATACATTTTAAGGGTATTCGTAAGGCATTATGATGAATGCACAATGCATTATAAAAACTTATATTGTGTTATAATCTCTCATGAATGATCATAAAAACAACTATAATTTCTCATGAATAATCATAAAAACAGCTATAATATATTATAATATTTACATATTTGTGATTTTAAGAGTATGATTATTTATAAGACACAATGAACACCATATTAAATCTACTTCATTTGTAATGTGTAATTTATAATCTAATCATATCTTGATTTTGCTTATTTAAGATCTACACTGTACCTCACAACATCTTGTGAGTAATTAGGTGCTGAGTGTTATTACCTTTAACTGAATAAAAATGCAATGTTTGTTTTTTAAAACTAAGAGTATTAGTAGATAGGGATGGAGCATTAGTAAAATAAATAAGTAAATATCATAACACATTTATGCATTTATTTTAATGCCTTAAGAATATTCCTATAATGTATTATAAATACAGCAGCCTTGTTGATTATACAGCCTATGAATTAACAGGAATTAAGACCACAATATAATATCTCTAAAGTAGAATGTCTTAAGAATATATTATAATTTGATTGCAAATACATAAAAAGGCTTGAATAGATCTTTTCTATGGATTTTAATTTCTAACATAAAATGTAAAATTGAATATGGTGGTTACATTTCTACTTTCATGATTTGTGACATTTATAAAAATACATTTTCACCTTTAAAAGTACATTTGAAAATATCATTTGAAGATATACACAATATCAGTCTTATAGGATACATTTAAAGCCCTAGCTTACTGTCTATAGGAAAAGGCAGCATAAACATTCTGCAATACATCTTTTATGTACCAGTTTATGTAAAAGTAGTGCTGGTGAATGATATTATGGTGAGTAGATAAAAACAGATTGTTCCTTTTTTGGTGAACTATACCTTTAATGTCAGCATATAACATGTTGTCTAGCTTTCTTATATATGGACATGAAATCTGTCCAACTGCACAAAAGAGCATTGAGAGAAAAGAGCTATCAAACAATGTTACAACATGCACCACTGACTAAAGAACCACTTCAGGCCTCATACAAGCTGTTACCGTCTCCTTCTACTGGTAGATTTGTGTTGCAAACAGCTGAACTGGAACACGTACGTTTGTCCTTTGAAGCTGCAGCTAATGTGAAATAAAGTAATCAAGATGAATCACTGTCATATCAATAGCCAGCCCTAAAGAGAAACCCTGTTAATTAGCAGGAAGATTAAGCAGGAGAAGATGAGGGAGGAAAATAGATAATACTTCAGGCTGAGTTTTTTTCTCTAATGGACCCTCTTCTCTTTTCTTCTTCCAGTGTCTCTACATGGTGCATTAAGTCTTGCACCTTTTCACTGGTTGCTCATTCCACCTTTCTTTTCAAATCAAAATGTGTAATGTCACTTGGTGTGAAAACAGACCCCCCCCAAGCTTAACGTCAGTGGAAGAAAAGAAGTGCTCTTTTCTGTGAACCACATTAAATCTTTGTCTCTGGTTGTTAGCAAGTTCAAACCACACGATCACACATACAGCACACAGAGTAGTGCTCCTATAAGGCATATAGGATTCATGCCTCTTGTGTTTCTGAAAATTTGACAAATTCCATAGAGAGCACTGTAGCCTAGAGATATTGAAAGATATTTCACATTAAACAATACTAAGACCGTAATTCCTTAATCAGAGTTTGAGTTTGTTGCTTTGGCCTCAGACGAAATAAGACTGTACCGTGAAGAAGCAAATATTATACAGTACATCCTAGAGATAATAGATACATGCAATGAATGAGATACATTTAATTAGAGAAGCAATGCAATATCAATCTTGTGAAATGTTTGAACAAATTTAAAGCAGAACACAACTAGATTAACTATAGTTAATAGATTCAGTAACTAATATTACTGTATGTCTTTAGTATGTTAACACTTTTTTATTTTATTTGATTTATTCTTTAGGGTTTCCAATAACTGTGTTTTTGTTTTTTTTTACCACAGTTTATTTAGACAGTAGCAGCCTCAGCTTTTTACGTTACTAAGAATGCCATGGAATTTCTTAAAAAAAATAAAAAAATAAAAAAATAAAATAATATATACACACACACACACACACACACATACGTATATATCAGGGCTTGACATTAACTTTTTTGCACACCAGCCACAGTGGCTAGTGGTTTTCCAAATTTACTTGACACTCAGCATTTTCACTGGCCACAATTTTCTTGTTAGGAAATTACACTTAATAATGCATACAAATATTTCATGTCATTTGACCTATTTTAATATAATAAGATAATGTTACCAATCATATGAAATGCTACCAATGTTACCTGTTACCAATCATATGAAATCACATACATCCACATTGATCATTCCACTGCAGAAGAAACAGAAGCAGCTTTCAGAAGCATTTATGATTGTTATTTGTAGCCAAAATATAGCATGAATGCTTACACTTGCAGGCAAACTTATAACAGCATAATGTTGAGTTTGGTGTTTTAATATACATGTAGTGTATACATACTGTATATATAAAATCATGGAAAAAAAAGATGAAAGTAGCTTACTTTGAAAGTAAACTGTCAGTAGGTGAGAGCAAGTGACTATTTTAATAAATCAGTCATTGAAGCCTACATGTATTTGTATTCATTCAGATGGCTGAGAATCATCTAAGAATAAAGAAGTGCCTGTCCTTATGAATTGACCACTAAATTATTGACTCAAATGTTTCAAAAAGTGCTGCACTGTGTGTTGCATATTTGCGACTGTTCTGCTGTGATCTCGAACTATTTTCATTAAACAAATGGAGCAAACACACTGAGCAATATATCATTTCAATAAATTCAAATTTAAATACTGAACTAAAGTGTAATAATTCTATAATATTAACTATGTTAAGTCTTGTATGGACTATTATGTCAAATTTACTTAATGTACTGTATAATATTGTGTTAATGCCATGCCCTGTTTAGCACCGATTTAGATTTTTGATGTTGAGAATGTCTCGGTTACGTATTCTAACCCTCGTTCCCTGAAGAAGGGAACGGAGACGTCACGTCGGTGAACGACGATTAGGAATCTCGCTTCGAAATGGCAAATCAACTCTGCGTGTATATAAACACGCTAATGAAATTGGCATAGGTTGATTACTATCCAGCTGTACCTAATCGCAGCGCGAGTATAAGTAGGTCAGCGGATTAAGCATTCATTAGTTTTTCGCTAAGGGCCCGAGCCGGCGTATACATGGCCCCCTAGCGGCGGTACAGATCCATGGTGACAGGGCATGACGTCTCTGTTCTCTTCTTCAGGGAATGAAGGTTACAATACGTAACCGAGATGTTCCCTTTCAGTCGGTCACACCGAATCATGTTGGTGACCGACAAATAGAGATCCCTATGGAAAACGCCATGGAAGCTGCCCCCTCCAGTGTCGTGTGGGAGTCTCCCAAACCCCCAGTGTTTGGTCTCTAGGCCAGGACTCGAACCACAGGATACCAGCACCTGCACTACCTAAGTAACTTGACCACTGGAACATCTGAAAAGACATGCAGAGTCTGCCTTCCCGTAGGAGGTCTAAGAAAGATACAAACACATCAGCTCTCAATGCATATGGAGTATTGGAGGTGATTGAACCCTCATAAAGCAGCCGAAAAATGCTGGGGAACATGTTTTTTTTTAACCACTAATTCACATGAGTAATTGTTAAAGGTATACTCATGGATCCCAGCCCTCTAGGCTGCCAAGGGGATGGAGGAACTCGACAGGGTGTACTTATAAGGACACTATGGAGATATATCGTTGCCAAGCTGACCGAACAGGTCCTACTCCGGCTCTCCAGCTCTGTTTGAGATGAGAACTCGGGATGATACCGGTTCAACACGAAAGCTATAGAAACTAGTGAACGTGTTTGGGGTCATCCAACCCGCAGCTCTACAGATGTCTGCCAGCGAGGCGCCGCGTGCTAACGCCCAGGACAAAGCTACACTTCTTGTTGAGTGAGCCCATACACTGAGGGGGCAGGGCACACCCTGTGCTTGATAGGCCAGGGTAATGGAATCCACTATCCAGTGGGCCATTCTCTGCTTAGGGACGGCATTCCCCTTCTGCCGTCCACCGTGACAGACAAAGAGCTGGTCTAAGGTCCTGAAGCTCTGTGTCCGGTCTACGTAGCATCTGAGTGCTCGGACAGGACACAGCAACGCGAGGGTTGGGTCTGCCTGCTCTGGGGGCAGCGCTTGGAGGTTCACCACCTGATCTCTGAATGGAGTGGTAGGAACCTTGGGCAAGTAGCTGAGCCGTGGCCTCAGTGTTACCTGGGAATCCTCAGGCCCGAACTCTAGGCACGAATCGTCAACCGAAAACGCCTGCAGGTCCCCTACCCTCTTAAAGGAGGCCAATGCGAGCATGAGCAAAGCTTTCATAGATGGAAACTTAAGCTCAACTGACTGCAAAGGCTCAAAGGGGACCTCTCTCAGCATTCTTAGCACGAGAGAGAGGTCCCAAGAGGGTACAGTAGGGAGCCGTGGAGGAATTATCCTTCTGGCCCTCCTTAGGAACCTGGTGATCAGGTCGTGCTTGCCCAAAGACTTGCCATTGACAAGGTCGTGGTTTACAGCAATAGCAGCCACGTAGACTTTAAGGGTGGAGGGAGACAGCCTTCGCTCCAGCCCTTGCTGCAAGAAGAGAAGCACAACTCTGATCGGACATCTCCGGGAGTCTTCCCGTTGAGAAGAACACCACTAGACACTTAGAACCTCTGCGTCCCGTCCAGGGGCAAGACATGGAATTTCCCCAAATCTGGGCCCGGGTGCCATAGGGTGCCCCGTCTCAGAGTCAGTAGATCCTTTCTCAGAGGGATCGGCCAAGGAGGGATGTCACAAGGAGCATGAGTTCGGGGAACCAGGTCCTGGTGGGCCAATAGGGGGCTACCAGCAGGACATGCTCCTTATCCACCCCGACCTTGCACAAAAATTGTGCTAGAAGGCTCATTGGGGGAAACGCATACTTGCGTAGGCCCTGTGGCCAGCTGTGTGCCAGGGCGTCTTTGCCTAAGGTTCCCTTGGTCAGAGCGTAAAACAACTGGCAATGAGAGGGTTCTGGGAAGGTGAACAAGTCTACCTGTGCAGCTCCGAACTTCTCCCATATCAGCTGAACCGACAGGGGATGGAGTCTCCATTCTCCAGGGAGCACTGCTCGAGACAGCTCGTCGGCTGTCTGGTTGTAAACACCTGGAATGTGAATGGCGCAAAGCCACCTCAGATGCTTCTGACTCCAAAGGAGGAGGTGGCGGGCGAGCTGCGACATGCGACAGAACCATAGACCACCTTGACGGTTGATGTACGCAACGGCAGATTTGTTGTCCGTGCAGACCAGCATGTGACAGCCCTTTTTGTAGGTGTTCCTTGAAATGCAGATGGGGTTCCGTCCACACCCCTGACACTGCATGCCCGTTGTATGTGGACCCCAACCTGTTGGTAGACTGTAAACACAACAGCATGCCTGGAGACCTGCTCTAGGGGCACTCCCGCCCGAAGAAACGTCAGGTCTGACCACGGGGAGAAGGATAGGCGGTAGGCCGGAGTTATCTGAACTCGGAAAGTACCGCGTTACCATGCCCACCTCGGGACTCAATCGCAAAGCCAGTGCTGAAGCGGTCCCATATGGAGCAGTCCCAGCGGAATCACCACTATGGCTGTAGCCATATGCCCCAGGAGCCTCTGAAACTGTTTGGAACCGCCGTCCTGCGTTTGAACAAATTCAAGCAGTCCAGCACCGACTGAGAGCGTTCCTCTGTGGGGCGCACTGTTTGTGCGAACGAGTCCAACTGCATACAGAGAAAAGAGATCCTCTGCACCGGACAGATTTAGCTCTTCTCCCAGTTGACCCGAAGGCCCAACAGGCTGAGTCCCTTTGTTTGCATAACAGAGCTCTGAACTTTGCTAGTATCAGTCAATCGTCGAGGTAGAGCGGAGGCATATATATATATATATAAAAACAAGATTATATAAAGGATATACAAATTTCTCTCTTCCAATATTCGATTCCACATCAGTGACGAAACATGAAAACCTCAGAACAAGAAACTTTGCACAACATGTTTTGACATGCTATATTTAAACTAAATACAGAAGGACAGGGAACTTACGGTACGGTAATACCTCGGTATGAATGGCACGGTACCGTATTTATTGAATAATTTACATAAAAAACAAAACTAATTAAGAGGTTAAAAAAAAGTGGCAGAAGTGTTTATTAAACAGTTTACATGAACACTGAACACATCAATGGCGCACACATTAGCCATCTATCTGTAAACTTTCAAACATTAACTTCAATTTTAATAACAAAAAATTATTAAACCTTCCACACATCCGATT
>JAUMHQ010000090.1:5486078-5497902 GCA_032361165.1 Enteromius paludinosus | reverse complement strand
TAAAAGCACAAAGGCAATTGGTCTCTCTGGCGAGTTCCCATATGTAACGTCGAAGTGATTCGACTGAAAGGGTAACTACATTATACAGATTGTGTATCCAAACCATTTGGGCTAATAATCATCTTCATTTTTTTGTACTACAGTTGAGCTTGTGACAGGATAAAGTTGATGTATCGAAGAATTTGAGTTGATACTGCTACACAATATTGAAATGTAACTCATAAGCTAAGTACTCACTAGACAGTTTTCATCACCTAATAATTACATGAGTGAATCGCATAAGCAGAACATAAGCAGCACATATTTCACCACAGTAAGAATGAATTGGAAATTATATTTTGTTTATAGAAATAAAGCCTATAGCTAAATTTAATTCAAATAAGGTTTTTTTTTTTTTTTTTTTTTTTTCAGTTTTACAAAGCCAAATTCTATTATCTTTCCTGAAATGTAAAGAAAACAGCCCAGTCTCATGGCAGTTCGCACATATTTTACAAGGTGGCCAATTGGTACAGATTTGTACGCATGACCTACATCTAACTCTGCCCTTAAACCTACCCATCTCTGGGGTTTAGACTAATCATAAAAAATCGTACTGGACCACAAAACTTATGTCACTGGGGTATATTTGTAGCAATAGCCAAAAGTACATTGCATGGGTCAAAATTATTGTTTTTTTCTTTTTTTGGCAAAAATCCTTAGGATAGTAAGTAAAGATCATGTTCCATTAAGGTATTTAGTCAATTTCTTACCGAAAATATATTAAAACTTAAGTTTTTATTAGTAATATCCTTTGATAAGATCTTCATTTGGACAACTTTAAAGGTGATTTTCTCAGCATTTAGATTTTTCTGTACCCTCAGATTCAGATTTTCATATAGTTGTATCTCGGTCAAAAAAAAACATACATCAATGGGAAGCTTATTTATTCAGCTTTCAGATCATCTATAAATCTCAATTTCGGAAAATTAACACTTACAACTGGTTTTGTTGTCCTGGGTCACATTCTTTATAATTCTTAATAAATCCTGGTCACCGGTGCTATCATTCCAAAGTTTAGGGTTAGTAAGATTTAAAAAAAATCTTTATTTGATAAAATAGACTACAGAAGGAGTAATACTGTAAAAATTACAAGACATTTTAAATAAAGATATTCTATTTATATTATTAAATATATTTCAAACACTGATTTTTTTTATTTATTACTCCAGTCTTCTGTTGATCCTTGAAAAATCTTTTGAATATTATATATTTGCATTTCAGGTCAAAATTAATCAATAATCACAATTAATGAATAATTAATAATGATATTATTATTAATAACGTATTATTTATTATTATTATTGGTGAAGTTTAACCTGAACATAATATTTGTGAGATTCCCATCTCCATCTTTTAGTATCAAGCAGAGTTATGTGAATTGGGATGCAGTCATAGTTAATTAAAATGACTACATATTACAATTTATTTCTCTCTATATAACAGAAAAAATCTTACTTTTTGAACAATTGTTGTGGCAAGTTCCTCTATAAGCTCTTCCTTGTGGTCACGCAAATAGCGAGCCTCATTCTGTTTCTCCTGTCATATAAAAGTGAGACAGTCATGAGAGACAAAAGTGCAACTGCAGTAAGATATTCATGGAGCATGAGTAATGGTTGAAACTGGGAGATGGATGAGTCAGCGGCATTTAAAATCAGCAAAATAAAGTTATATATGCAGGAGCCTTATATGGGTGCTCAGAAGAACAGATGGATTTAAGAATGAAAGCCTGATGGATACTTGGGTAACACTAAATGGTTGGGTAACACTTTATTTCGATAGTCCACTTTAGACATTCTTTGCAACTACATGTCATTAGAGTATTAGTAGACTGTCTGCTTAATATCTTCCCATTTTAAATGGGTCCTCAAAATACAACATACTGACTATGAGAAATGTTGCAAGTATACTGTTGTTGGTATATATGTAGTTGCAAATTAATAAAAATTAATTGACATGTACAATAGTTGACATAGTTACAAAGTTGCTTATACTTAGTTGAATGTCTAAAGTAGACATCAAAATTATGTGTATCCATACTTGGATAGGTGGATGAAGGATGAACTGATGTTTGGATGGATGATATATAAAGAGGAGCCTCTAACCAGACTGTCTTTGTAGCTCTCAGCTTTAGCAATGGCTTCCTCTATCGCCTCTTCTGCCACACGTAGAGCAACGGTGAGTGTGTCAGCCATGCTGTGACCTGTATGCACATATACACAGTTATGTTAACTCTTTAGGGCCTATTTTTACAAACGGGCTTGTTTTAAGCCAGGACTAAACATTGGTTAAATTATGATATTTAAGCAACTTTTACAAAAATGCCTTATAAGGAAATATTACAGGAGTGCATCTTAACACAGAACAATGACACTGACATGTTTTAAGATATGTCAGAGCAAGATATTTTCATCTGAGACAGCTCAAACATGCAATTAGTCTGGGACTAGCTTAAGCCTTGTCCGGGAAACTGGGGGTAAGCGTTTGCACAGTGAAAGGTACTTTTTTTTAATCTACGTATGTGTGTGTGTGTGTGTGCATGTGTGTGTATTTGTCGAGTGTTAATCTTTATAGTAATGCATGCACTGTTCAGAAACGCAGTGCAGCAGTGATTACAGCAATTGACCAACACTCATAGTTAAGTGCCTCATGCCAACAGATAAGTCAGTATAAAACAGGACATATTGCCAAACTTCCCTTTGTGTCTGTATCTGTAGTTTTAATATTAGAGTTTAAAAAAGTCTTCTGAGGCCTGATGCCAGTTTTAGGGTGTACTCACACTAGGCACGGTTGCCATGAACCGAGGCCGAATACTATTGTCCCCCCTCCACCACTCACCGCCTGCACTCACATCGGTCTTTAGTATTCTTGCCAGAGCATGCTTACGTCATTATGATGCGGCGTTTTTAAGATAAACAAGAAGAGAAGCACTCTCGCTCAGCACAGTGGAGTCCATTGCTCACTTTACTTTTTGCGATATTATGGCCCTCTCACAGCGTATTGATGAACTGATCTATCATCTTTGTGGATCGGAAATTTTTAAGCAATCGTGCTACTGCGCCCGAGCCAAACTGAACCGTGCTCTGGCCCACCTTTTCCAAGCGGGCCAAGGCGGGCTAAACGAACTGTGCTCAGGCACATTTTGGAGCACTCACACTAGTCAAACGAACCACGCTTTGGTGGTCAAACGCACTCAGGCAAGGTTCGGATTGCCTAGTGTGAGTACACCCTTATTAGGTGACATTTAAAGTTACAGATTTAAAGTTATTTTATGGATCTGAAGTGTGAAAACATATAGAGAGCAGGGCTATTGATTTTTCATGTTACCTTCACTCTGCCTGTAGAGTGTGGAGTCACTGCCATCACAAACACTACCATTGTCATTACTGCCTTCATGAGCACTCGTCTCTAAAAAAACAAAACAGATAGACATAAATCAAAGGAAAATAAAACATTCAAGACCAAATTGTGTGTTGTCTGCATGTCTGGTTAAACTTGAAAAAGAATTTTCACACTCAAAACACACACAAGCTAATCAAGCTAAATAATCACAAAGTACAAAAATAAAATGTACTTAATATACGAACCCTCAAGGAAACTGATAAAGATGATGTCGAAAGACAATTTATAGTCAAGCAAACTGAGTGACTCATTCAAGTGCAAACATACAGTGCACTAAATAAAATAAAATAAAATATTATCAAATTAAATAAAATTGTAAGATGCTTTCCTAAGTGTAGGAACCCTCAAGTCTGTCTGACTAAGCACAATGTGGCATGAATTAGCCGAGGGTCAAAACTGCCATGTTAGCTGTGAGAAACAATTGAGAGACGATACTTGTTAAGCAGTCATACACGTCATTGTGTCTACCTTACTAGACGGTTACCTTTTCACTTTCCTTTTTCAGCTGACCTCGAGAGAGAGTGCTAGCTCAATATCACCATGACAACAGCAAAGAGAAAGAGACCACTGAACATTCTATCTGGCCTGTAACCGCCCCACGCAAGGCCAATGAAATAGAGACAGAACACAGGTGTCATATGTAAAGTATCAGACAGAGACAGAGCACAGCAATTGACAGATGAAATTACAATACATTTTTTTAATTACATTTTTGTATTTTCATATGTATATGTAAAAAAATCGTTCATGTGACTTGTTCTCAAGTCTCGCAACACAATGGTAATTATGAGCACTTTGACCTTGAAATACCACATTTCACACACTCAGAGGGTTTTCCTCATATGTGCGCTTGTGCAAGTAATGACAAATATCTTGTAACGTTAAGTTAAACCTTACAAACATCACTTTTATAAAAAGCATTCATTCTAAATGCCTGCACATTTTCATATCCATTTTCCACTAATCTAAATAAACTGAACTGCATAATGTGACGTGTTGCATTTATATACAAATCCAGACACTTCAAGTTATAATGTAAATAAAACCAAATTTAACCTAATCTCCATATATGTGTATATATATATATATATATATATATATATTTATTTATTAAAGCGTATCAACACAGTGTTGAGTTCCTGAAAAGGAACGTCTCAGGGTTATGAATATAACCCCTGTTCCCCTGTGTGTTGCGGGCACACCCACAGCAACCCCGCTGAGCGCTTGCATCATTCCAGAGCTGATGAGTAATGCGCTGCACCTGGGCTTTATAGCTCCGGGAGTCATGACGTCACCGCCTATGACGCCGGAGCCCTTATATGGATAGATTCAAAGCTGTTTCAGTGCGTGGCTAACACCGAGGTGTTTCCCAAAGCGTATCAACGCAGTGTCTCGTTCCTTCAGGGAACAGGGGTTATATTCATAATCATCTACATGTATTCTACATCTACATGATCTACAGGCTGAATACAGCTGAATTGGGATTTCTGGCAGAGTACTCTACTGTAATGAAGCCAGTTGCAATGGCTCTCAATCTACTCCAAGGGGAATCATCAGTTCATATAGGTTTTCTGCTGCCAACTCTTCATCAACTGCAGGACAAGCTGAAGAAGCTGGAGTCAACATGTAAAGTCTGTCAGCCCCTCCTAAAGGCTCTACATGGAGGCATCCTCAAACGTTTTGGAGAGGTCATGAAGGAACCAGAGCTTATAGCTGCAGCTCTACTGCTTCCAAAGTTCAGAACTGCCTGGACAACAGATCAGAGCATCTTGAAAACAGGTAATGTATCTTTCAATTTATGTGTCAATTCAAATGTTTTTTTATTTAACCTTGAGATAAGACCTTCACTCTATTTTTGTTTTATTAATGGCGAGATACAGTGTAAAAAGTTATTAGGTCTTGACTGGTAGAAAATCTAGGACATATATTGCAAAATGTAGGATTATGAAGGTAAAGTGTGTAAATCTGTCTCTGCACAGTACTAGACTACATAAAACAACTGGAGATCAGTGTGGAAAATAATGCCCTCTGCTACAGCAGCCCTTCAGATGAAGAGGACTTCTTCGCATCCATAAACACAGGGCACTCAAAGACAGGAGAGTTGGTGAGGTACCTTTCAGGTTCATCAGCTGGAGGTATGGATCTGTTACACTCCTTTCCAAAAGTCAAGAATTTGTCTCTAAAAGTAAACACCGCCATCCCAGCATCTGCAGCCTGTGAGAGACTTTTTAGTCATGCCGGACTCCTGCTCACAGTTAAAAGATCTAGACTGCATTACAAACATCTTGAGAGCCAATTACTGCTGAAGTTCAACAGTAAAATTCTGTTGAACTGATTGTTCAAGAAATAAAATAAATGATAAATGTGTAAATGAAGATTTGCATACTGAAGCACAAACACACTCTCCAAGTAGTTTGAAGTTCATGGTTTTTGCTTCATATCAATCAGATCAGAAGTAACTAGTAACTAGCTAATTGAGTAGTTTTTCATCAGATACTTTTTTACTCTTACTCAAGTAAGTTTTAAGATTGTTACTTTTACTCTTACTTGAGTAAATATTTACATAAGTACTTGTACTTAAAGCGACTGTTCAGCAACCTCCACGGTCGGTCCAGAGCAGGGCGTGAGTTCAATAAGTTCTCGGGACAGGGCTGAGTCGTGTCCTTGAAGAGCTCTGGAAAGCAGTGAACGGCCCACACACTTAGTAAAGCCGGAAGTGACATCCATAGCAGCTGATGACTGGAGTGCCGGGTCAGGGATGGAAGCAATCTTGTACGATGCCCTGGGAATGGTGACAACCTCGTGCAAAGAAGTGCAATGTGGCGGCAATCTCGCGCTCAGTGACCATCTTATGCGAGAGTTTGGGAACGGTGCTCCTCCTGCGCGATGAGACTGGCGTGGCAAAGGGGGTTCACCGAATGGCCGCGCAGGAGCCGAGCCATGGGTTTGGCGTGACGTTCACGGCACTGTGATTACTCTGCCCTTGACCGCGAGCGTGAACGTCCTCCTCCGCCTCTCCCATGGTGAAACGAGATCCACAGTGCAATAGAACAAAGTCTATTAACTGCTCCAATGTCTAGTCGGGGTCTTCATAGGGCAGGTCGCGCAATACCACAATATCCAGACCAGACAGAAAGTATATCTTGATTGTTTCCTCACTGACCTTCATAAGATAAAGGTCATTATCAATTACCGCGCTGAAATAGTGAAGGTAAAAATGTCTCTGGTGCCTGTTTATAATCCTGCCTGTGAGGCAATGAGTAGTCTCTGAACTCACAAGAATGGCAGTTGCTGAATCCTTGTTGACAGATCATTCTGTAATAATAAATCCATAATCCGAGGGGCAAGAAAAAATCGTAAATCCAGGGAGAGCAAAGGTTGGCTATAATAAATCCAGAACAAACAACAAAGAGTGAGAACACGAATGAATAAACTAGAGTTGACGGCAATACACTGAAACAATGATCTGTGCTAACACAAAGACATCCGGGAACTTTATACTGTACATGTAGAACTGGGCGGAGACAACAATAAAACACCATGACAACAAACGAGCTGGGCCGGGGGCATGAGTTCGTGTGAATGAGTCCATACATTTAAACAAACATAAAACACTGAGAGTTTGCGGAGCGCTGGAGTGCCCTCCCCTGATCTGGGCTGGCACATCCAGCAGACTGTGACATGAAGGACATTTTCGTTAACTATAATAACCATGGAACACAGCAGTGACTGAATACTACCCCAGATAGTCATGCAGTCTGAAAAGATTTGTGACATGACTACTTTGAAAATCGTGCAGTCTGAACTCAGCATAAGGATAATATTCTGTAAAACTCAAAGACAATTTAGAGCCTGACAAATACACATTCTCATATACATAAACGAACCCAGGTAAAGGGTTAATTTCCATATTTCCCAGTCCAGTGGGTAACAACCATGATAGTTTGATGACATGAAAATCATCTGGTGCAGATGAGGTTAAAATTGCAATTGTGATAGAAGCATGGATAAAGTGTGCATATAAATTATGAAACTAATTAAATGTCATATTGTACTTAACATGTACTTAAACAAAGGTTTGCATAGTGGTAAATCACACAGCCTGACCACATCAGTTGCTTTAGTATGTTAATGTTTTGAATCTTAGAGTTCAGAAACCTTATCACATGATGCTGTGTTACGATGCGGTGAAGTATTTTGATGTGAAGAACATCAATGTTAATTTTGTAATATCCAAGAGGTGCTGAATATGGATTACAATGTCTGACAGATTAATTTATACACTCCAATAATGAATGCATAGCATCACACACACATGCTTCTCTGGTCTCTAAATTCAATCTCATCACATCACTCCATGTATCTCTATGAGACAGGCACAGCTTGTGTTGCTCAGAATCAGAGTGTGACAGACAAATCCTCTCACAGCTCCACCACTTCACATACATACTCTTATACAAGTCATAAAATTTAAAAAAAGATACTGGATCACTAAAATACTGACACTTTCGATAAGAAGAAAATTGATCCTCATAATTAAAAAGGATTGATCTTACACGTGTTTTTTTCTTTTTCTTTACTAATGATTTAATTTATTTGGCATGAATTTGCAATAAGTTGTATGCATAGGTATAGGTTTTGAATTGTTGTTATTTTTCAAGTGTTCATGCTTCCTCATATGTTTGATAAGCGGGTTTGGCGTGCTGTCCAGGGAGTGGGCCGGGAGAACGGCGGGCTTGAGTCCTAGCGGTTAGAACCATAGCGAGGGTAAGGGCTCGGCGTCCGGCACAAACTCCGGCTGCCCCTCGGAGTGGGAAATAGTGATTAGAGGGGGCAGAAGGGGAGGAGGCGGGTTTGCAAAAGCGAGATGTAGATGAATGGGAAGCTTTGGTTTTTATAGTGCTTAGGAAAAGAATTGATTGGGCGATCGGTGCAGGGGAATTGATTAGCTGATTGCTAACAGCCGCAGGTAATTCGTCCAGCGATTCACTCGAAACTATTTTATTGTCAAAACATCTATGACATTTAGGGTTTAGTTACATCCAAAATCAGTGATATAAGGATTAGCGGGTGCTGTGCTAATACTTATGCTAGGAGAGATGCTGGGGATGTTAGTATCACTGTGCTAGCAGTGTTATAAATAACTGACCTACACTATAGTATTACTAGCATATAATAAAGATGGCAAAGGTTAGCTAAGTGTAAAATTAAATAATCCCCTTACCATCCGACTACACCCACATATACCTTTCATCTCCCTCTTGCTATCAGATGAAATAGGATTACTGCTGCTATGCTTTCATTTGAAAAGAGAAAAATACGGATTATCCAGCATGAGTCAGTGAGCATACTACCAGCCCATTGAATGAGTGTGTATGTACACAGTGATGTAACGACTGCCACCTCCCCATAAATGATCTGTCACTGCTTTATAGTTTCATTTGCACTCTGGTTCTCATGTTAGTTTGTGTCCCAGCTTGCATAGGTCAGCTATAGTTAGCCTGTAAGCGAATTAAAGTGTATTTGTGTGTGTGTTCAAGCTTGCTTGGCTGTTTCTCTCTGTCCTTGAAAAACACACAGATCAAATTAAATAAGAAACATCAATGTGATCTCACTGTAGGTCATGGTTGAAGCTGTTAAATGGGCTGTGTCTCTATAATGCCACACTTTAACTGCACCCAGAGAGAGTTGAGAGAGAGAAAATAGAAAGAAAAATAGAAAGAAAGGCAGATAAAGAATAACATAACATAAGCACATGTCATTTTGACATTTACAGTATAAAACTGCAATCTCACCTTGTCTTTTAATATAGCTCCGCTACCTTGGTAAAGGTGGGGGGACACAAGGCCAGCCCAAAGGGGAGGACCTTGTACTCATATGCCTGACCCTCGAAAGCAAACCGCAGAAACGGTATGTGTCGGGGCAAAATCGAAACTTGAAAGTGCGCATCCTTCAGGTTGATGGATGCAAACCAATCCTGGTGACGAATGCAAGAGAGGATGCGTTTCAGGGTTAACATCGTGAACGGAAGCCGATGTAGGGACTGGTTTAGGACCCAAAGATCCAGGATTGTCCGTAACCCACCTTGGAAACGATGAAATAGGGGCTGTAGAAGTCCGAATTCATCTCGGCTGGAGGGACTGGCTCGATGGTGTCATTCGCCAAAAGGAACACAATCTCCACACGCAGTACAGGCGCTTTTCTGTGAATGAACAGAGGTGAAAAGAACGCCTCTGAACCTGGGTGGGTGCCTGGCGTAGTCAGACCGTCCTGATCAACCAGCGGTCGGCGACGTTCCCATGGTGGGGCAGCCTGGGGGAGAGAGGCGACTCGATCCCGGAGGCAGAGCATCCACCATCTCCCCCCCATCCCGCAGTGGCGAAGTGGCAACATGAACCTGAAAGTGAGGAAGCGGAGCATCGCTCACAACCTAAACATGGCGAAAAAGGAAGCGTTCCCCCAAGGCTGGGGGCACAGATGTTAGGGTCCCCCGAAGAACAATTCTCCTCATCTCTGGGCAGCCTGTCTCAGGCTTCGCGATCTTCCGGGAAGACTTAGCTAAGACAGGGTTTGGGACAGACTGCGCCCCCTTATGACGGCTAGCTCAACACCCCTGCTGAGGTGTTACTACCGTGTACTACCGTGACCAGGAGGGGACGCCTTTGGTCCACTTAGTTTTGTCATGGCCATGACATATTAACTTGTGGGAATTTAATAATAAAACGTGGGGATGAGTTTATTGCGTAAACAAACCTGGACAGACCATAGCAACCTGGGATTATCATAGATTTTTTTTTATTACGTTAAACATTACATGTAATATTTGTATATTCTTCTTCTTCTTCTTTATTATTCTTATATTAATTTTATTAAATGTATCTCAGTCTCTTTCTTTTGCAGATGATCAACAGAGGAGAACGCAGAGGAGACGAGACAACCACACCACATCCAAAGGAGACTTGAGGGAACACAGGAGGATCTGGGGAACACAGGGAATCAAGGAGCACACTACGGAGAGAGCAGGTAAGAGAGCAGGTAAGAGAGACTGTCCACTTCAGGCATGTACAAGCTTGGACCCAGAGTGCTGTGTGGTGTGGGCTTCTAAGTGCAAAGGCATTAGCGTTGGGATCCATGACAGGTGGTGATGACAGGTGACTGTGATCAGAGTGAGGGTGACTGAGTGAATAGGTGGAGCCCGGCATAGGCGTTACAGTACCCTCCCCTCCAGGCCCCTCCAGGGGCCCCTCCCAAAGGCTGCAGCAACATCCCACAAACGAAGCAGCAGGGGAGGGTGTGTGGCCGCCCTGAAGGCCAGACAAGGGAGCATAGCTAGGGGTTGCCTCCAGGATCCGCATCAGGAGTAGCTGAAGGACATGGCTGGTCTGGAACTGCACTGGAAGCACAACAGACTCAGGGAGGCGCAAACTCAGGGAGGTGCTCTTGTAGTGCAAACTCAGGGAAGCGCCCTTGTAGCGCAAACTCAGGGAGGCGCTCTTGCAGCATGAGTTAAAGGGGTGCTCAGGCAGCGCGAACTCGAAGAAACGCTCTGAAAGCGTAGGCTCAAGGACTAAATCAGTGATCGGCTCAACTGGCTGCAACTCGGGAACTAGAGTCAAAAACGTTTCTCCCTGCCACAATTCAAGAATATTGTTAGAAAACAACAGACTGAAATATCAGGGACACTGGAGCTATGGAGTGAGGAGGGGTGGAGCAGAATCCGCAAGGAACGGGATGAGAAACTCAGGCTTTGCTTCTTTAACAGAGAATGAATTAGGCGAATAGCAGTCAGCGGGGGATTCTCTCTGATCTGGCACCCCAGCCTCTGGCAAGCGCTTCCAGCGTCTTGGCGCTGGCTGCTCTCTCAGTGTGATTTTACGTGGTGCGGGTGTGGGAAGAATTTTTCGCGGTGCAGGAATGGGTCTGTGCTCTTGTGGTTTGTGGATGGCTCGGGATTTTTTCCGTGTGGGGCTTAAATAGCGTCTTCCGATCGCCAAACGGGAATGGGGCATGTGTGGTGCAAGTTTTACCAGGCTTTCGGATGACACGTAGCTCGGCCACTGCTCGCATGGCCGGGGAAGGGAGGAAGCCCTTGGGCGAGACGGCGGAGAATCTCCTCGGCTCAGTACATCCTGCTTTACGCTGTGGGTCCAAGCTTCTGTAACGAAGCGGACAGACAACTGGAGTAGTGGTAAATATTTACAGTGTTTATTGAACAGGTAATGCAGAGCTGAATCCAGAAACACAGGTGAGGAACTTAATAAATACAGATCTTATGACCATACATAATATGTATACATTTTATTTTTCTTTTAAAAAGACTTGAAAAGACTCGAAAGTCAAATCGTAGGACTTTGGACTTGACTTGAGACTTGTTGGCCTTTGACTT
>JAUMHQ010000090.1:5454639-5474760 GCA_032361165.1 Enteromius paludinosus | reverse complement strand
TTCAACTTTTACTAGAGTCTTTTTAAACACAAGTATCTATACTTTTACTTAAGTAAAGAATGTGTGTACTTTTGACACCTCTGTCTGTTTCTGGTTGAGCGACTGCATCTGTATCATCTGCATCTGTATCATGTTCTCTTTGGACACACAAATTAATTACGGAAACTAACGTTTCCTTTCCTACGCTGAATAACATGCAGAAAGACCAATCAAAAGACTTGGTCAACTGACCAATCAGAGCAGAGTTGGCTTATGGAAGGGATGGGTTTACAGACATTACAATCCGAACTGATTCAAACAAACCATATTGGAATCATTGCAAAATTACTCTTATATTAAATGCATATTTTGAGAAAATTACTATGTTTTGTGACCTTTTTACTATGTTTTGTGACCATTTAAACCTGTTGTAGGAGACTAATGTTAGGATATTTTAGAAACCATATTATTCGCTCTTTAAAAAAAGTCTTTTGTACCTAAGAAAAAAAAGTTTGACTAGAGTCTGTATAGAGTTAAGCAGTTTTAATAGCAGAGTTAGGATTTAGAACAACCCCCAACCCCCATATCAAGCACTGCAGTTATTTATAATGCTAGAGTGTCTGTGCATGTCCAAAGCACAGCACTAAGATTATCCTCAGGCTTCCAAGATTTCACATTTATGCAGAACACTCAAATTTAGTCCCACTGGATTAAATATTTACACCATTTACAACATTCTCTCTCTCAGACACAGACTAATAGTTCTCAAGAGAATTTAGTTATGCTGCAAGACCACCTCAAACTGTTACAGACAATATGGCTTTTGAAGGTTGGACACACAGTAACATTATACTTACATCTCTAAAATACAGAATAATTAGCAAAATATACAATTAACTATAGGACTTTATTGTATATACTGTAGCAATAAAATTCTATAAAGATTTTTTAAAAAGTAACAAAAAGGAAAGCATAGGATGATGTAAGTAAACAACAATGAGTGAATAACACACTCATTCAGAGTTATCATTTGGCTTCAGAAGACTTGGATTATAGTATGCAGGCTGTACGAACCACTTTTATGCTTAAACAGACATTGAACAACTTGAGGGTAAGTAAAGATTTTATGTTTACTTGAACTAGAGCTTTAAGGCGCTGAAACTATTTTGTGAGATTTATCTGAGCAACATATAAACTTTGCTATCGTTCATACTGTTCCAGACAGATCTTCAGAGATGCTGCCAACTTTTAACAATTTACTGTTTGTAATCAACAGGTCTTGTGAAGTCACTTCTCTGCAGAGTCATTTTTCCAGTTTGCAGTGGCAGAATCAGATGCAGTTGCAGCAATGAATCAGAGTGTGACAATATGTGAAAATCGGCAGCATTTTTTTATAGGTTATAAGGGCTTAGGTTCAACAGAATGTTTTCAAGTAGAAGAGAAAAGTGTCTAATAATCTACCATCAGTTGTCAAGTCCTAGCATAGTCTTAAATAGCCACCAACCAACGGCAACAGATGGCAACAGTGTTAATACACTGATCTGACAAAACGTTTTAAGGTTATGCATGTTACCCTAGTTCCTGGAAGGAACTTGAGCCACGTCGACAAGACACTATGGGGAAGGCCTCCAGCGTGACGACTCTGAATCGTGTGTAAAATCAGCCATTGAATTGATGGGACATCATAGGTGGGTGATGTCACTGGGCGGGAAGCATAAAAGCACATGTGATGCTCCTGGATTCAGCTCCTGTCATGAAGCGAGCACCAGCAGGGATTTTTGGTAATAAAAGTACAAATGTGTAACAGGACTAACAGCACTTTTTGGTAAATAAAGTGTAACACTTTATATTAAATAGACAATTGCTCTGGGTTAAGCATGTAATTACTCTGATGTTACACAGCAGTGGGCAGTGAAACACCCCCCCCATAACCATTATACTATTTAATTTTGCACATTTAATATTGCACGTAATCATTGCACTACACTGTACATACCCACTTGTAAATGTACATATCCATTGCACATGTACACTAGTACATTTCTGATTATACATTTTTATTTTTATACATATGTCAAACCTTGATAAAGTAAATATATATTTATAATTACTATAGCAACCTGTACATTATGTTTACCTACTTGTCAATCCTGATTATAGTTAATACAAACTGTATATTATGTTCATATCACTGTAAATCCATCTGTAAATATGATCCAGTCTCTGCTTGTACAGGTACATATCTGCTATAAGCGCACTTATAACTTTATACCTATAGCTGCTAATTGCACTCCTGGTTAGACCTAAACTGCATTTTGTTGCCTTGTTCTTGTACATGTGTAATGACTATAAAGTTGAATCTAATCTAATATAATATCCCTAAACCTACCCAACTACACCCCCTGATCACCCCCTGTTCCAGTTACTCTTATACATACTGCTGTTACAAAATGTAGCTATGTAATTCCTGTTACATGACTACTTAGTGAAGTGAAAAAGTGTCCTGTTACACATTTATACTTACACACACCATTCTGAGGGTTGTTACATGGGTGTAGTTACAGAATTACAAGTTACAAGCATCAAACACTGATTGTAAGCCTAAACTTCACAAAAACTATAAACTTGTTCTTCAAATCTGATTGGCTAATCACAATGTTGTTCCAGGGTCAACAAAGATATTGAACCAGGGACACGCTTAACTCAGGTTCTGTGTGTACTTACACTGTGGTTACACACTACATACACATCTAGTTACTATGGAAGTACACAGGTATTAGGGACACTTAATATAAAGTGGGATCAAAATCTCATCCCATCAAAATCTAGTGTGTGTTTGTGCACAGCTAAGGCGAGTTGCTCGCAGATCTAGTTCGTAAAAACGGACAAACGTATGGGGGGTGGACCAACCCGCAGCGCTACATATGTCGGCCATAGAGACCCCTGCTAGCAGGGCCTTGGAGGCCACCACAACTCGTGTCGAGTATGCTCTGACTCCTAGCCTCGGCAGGAGACCAGAGGACTCATAAGACCTGTTTATGGCATCCACTATCCAACAGCTTAGAGTCTGCTTGTTCGCAGGTAACCCTTTCTTGGGGGGACCGAAGCATACAAGCAACTGTTCAGACTTTCTCCACATGGCAGCTCTGTGGACGTACGTGTCCAGTGCTCGCACTGGACACATACAATTTAGCTTCTACTGACCAGGCTCCCTGAAGGGCGAGTTGTTGAAGGCCTGTAGTACAACTGGCCGAGGTGTGACCGTAGGTACCTTGGGACTTACAGGAAGGCTGGGATGGGAGATGGGACTGGGCCACTGAGGGGGCCTGAAGGTCACCTACTCTCCACAGAGAACACAATGCTAGCAATAATGTGTTTTCTGAGCTCCCTTGTTCTCCCTTGTCCAGATCTTTTAGCAGGTTGGCTTGGTACAGTGGTAACACGGCCATCGTGTGCAGACAAGCTTCCCTTTAAGCTCCCAGGCAGACTACACAAAGAGTGTGTGTATCATCTGGCAAGATGTAAAGTTTGTTTCGTTTCTTAATACACTTTAGTACACATTTGAAAGAAAATGCACTTTGCAATAATGTAAATCAAACATTCAGAAATGACCGAAGGTAATTGATGGGTGTGTAGGAAAAAAACAACAACAACAACATCAACAGAACAAATGCAGATAGTGTGAGGGATTTTTTTTTTAATGTAAAAATATAACAATACCTAATAAACTACAGAAGTTATTTAGTGTAATGATCAGCTGGATGTGCCAGCAAGACTTTGAATGGCACTCCAGCCCTCCATAATCTGTGTGTGTGTGTTTATGTCTGTTTTCATTCTTGGACTCCTTTCCCCATAATGCACCTCTCCTCACAGCTGTTGCTAGTTTGGTTCAATCATTCGATCAGTGCCACCTGTGTATATATACCAGTCTGTTTGTCTGTCACGGATCATTGTTTCATGTCTCATGTCTCTAAGCTTCCATGTTTCAATGTTATGCCATCAACCCAAGCCTAGTTCTTCGTGTTCCTGCCCTGTATTCTGGATTTATCGCTGCCGACCCTTGCCTCCCTTTGATCTACACCTTCGTCTCAATATATGGACTCTGTTTGCCGGTATTTGAACCTCGCTTTGTTTAATGTTTATTCTACTGTTTATGCCTTTTTGGATCCCGTTCGCTGGCGCTCGACTTTGCTTGCCTGACCCTGAGTATTAATAAGCACAATTTGCATTTGAGCCCGAACGCTTCACGTCCCTCATTCGTAACACAGTCAACAGGAGTAAATGATTCTCTCTTTCGCTTTTGTTGTTTGGTTAACATTATTAACACAGAAAACAGAATGTATATGAGGCTGCTGTCACTTTCAAACCTAAGACATATTGGGCTTGCTGGCAAATCCAGCTACTGTTTACATTTATTTAAATTCATACTTGTCAAGATACACATTTTAACATAACTGTGTGCATTTGGTCTGAAAGACTCAAAAGGGAATGCAATTTGGTACTCATTACAAGGGTGAGATGTGGCTTTCTGTGTGTGTGTTTCAGGTGTGTGTGTACAGATACAATCTGTATCTGTTGTTTTGCAGGAGGACTTCAATGCTCACATGGGCGATGCAAGTGACAACTGTGTGATTGGGAGGAACGGCCCCCCTGATCTTAACCTGAGTGGTGTTGTTTTGTTTGACTTCTGTGCTAGTTACAGTGTTTTCATAAAGAACACCATGTTTGGCTCCGACTGTATATCTTGGACACTCGGCTGAAGAGAGGGGCAGAGCTGTCAACTGATCACTACCTGGTGGTGAGTTTGATTCGCTGGCGGGGGAGGAAGCTGGACAGACTCGGTAGTACCCAAATGCACTGTGAGGGTCTGTTGGGAACATTTGGCAGAGCCCCCTGACAGAGAGGTCTTCAACTCCCACCTCTGACAGAGCTTTGACCAAATCCCGAGTGAGGTTGGAGACATCGAATCCGGGTGGACTATGTTCTCCACCTCCATTGTTGACGTGGCTGTTTGGGGCTGTCGGATCCAGGACCAACAATGTGGTTTTCTTTCTGGTCATGGCACACTGGACAAGCTCTATACCCTCTTTAGGGTGCTGGAGGGTTCATGGGAGTTTGCTCAACCAGTCCACATGTGCTTTGTGGATCTGGAGAAGGCATTTGTTTGTTATGGCTACCGTAGACAGGCCATCAGGGCACCACACAGACTTTATTAAAGAGTTTTCTGATTTTCTAACTGAGTTAGTACTGGCTGCAGATAAAGTCTTCCTTGTTGGTGATTTTAATATCCATGTTGATAATGAACAAGATGCTTTAGGAACAGCATTCTTGGACATTTTGAATTCTATTTGGGTTAGACAACACATATCAGGACCTTCTCATTGTCGAAATTATACTCTAGATTTAGTACTGTCACATGGAATTGATAAACTATACTCCATATAGATAAATCTGTAAATTCTGCACCTTGTTACAAGTATGGTAGAACCATCACCTCTAAGACAAAAGACTGCTTTGTAAGTAATTGTCCTGATTTATCTCAGTTCCTTAGCACGTCCAATAGCGTAGGAAAACTTGATGATGCAACAGAAACCATACACTATCTCTTATCTAGCACTTTATATAGAGTTGCTTCTTTGCGTTTAAGAAAGGTAAAAGAAAACAGATTGACTCCATGGTATAATGAGCACACTCGCACCTTAAAGAGAGCAGCCCGAAAAATGGAGCGTAGCTGGAGGCAAACAAAGCTAGAAGTGTTTAGTTTAGCTTGGTGGGAAAATATGCTAACTAACAGGAAAGCATTGAAAAGGGCTAGATCTGATTACTTTTCGTCTCTATTAGAAGAAAGGAAACATAACCCTCTGTATCAATTCAATACAGTGACTAAATTAACAAAAAATAAAGCTTGGTGTTAATTATCGGACCTAAAAACCACATGTCACGCCCAGCTGGAGCTGCCAGCTAAAGACTATTTATGGCACTCCAGCTCCCTATGAACTCTATGTGTTTTGTGTCTGTTTTCATACCTGGACTCCATTCCCCAGAATGCACCTCTCTCTCACAGCTGTTGCTAGTTAGGTTCAATCATTCAATCAGTACCACCTGTATAAATACTAGTCTGTTTGTCTGTCTGGTTGCTGATCATTGTGTATGGCTTGTCCTACCCTTGTAAGTGTTTTCCCTGTCTGTACCTGTTTTGTTTTCATTTTGTTCTTATTCTCCGTTACCGACTTTTTCCTGTTTACTGACCTCGATTCTGTCATGCCTGCGTTGCTCTGTTCGCCATTGTTTTGACCATCGCCTGTTTACTCTGTCCTGTGAACTCTTTATTAAATACCCCTACATATGGACTGTTCCCGTCTTCATTCATGACACCACACATGTAATAATCTAGAACACTGTCTAACACTTGATGGCTGCTCTGTCCATTCTTCTTCATTAGTTAGGAACCTAGGTGTGCTGTTTGATAGCAATCTTTCATTTCAAAGCCATGTTTCTAGCATCTATAAAACTGCGTTTTTCCATCTCAAGAACATATCTAAATTGCGACCTATGCTCTCAACCTCAAATGCAGAAATGTTAATTCACGCATTTATGACCTCGAGGCTAGATTATTGTAATGCTTTATTGGGTGGTTGTTCTGTACACTTGATAAATGGACTACAGCGGGTTCAAAATGCAGCAGCTAGAGTCCTTACTAGAACAAGGACATATGAGCATATCCCTCCATCAGGGAACGGGGCTTACAATAGGTAAGATGTTCCCTGTCTGTCAGTCACTATGACGTTATGTTGTGACGACAGACTGGCGTCCATATGGAAAGCGCCACAGCAAAGAGTCCTGTCACAACCAACAGTACTGCAGTTGTACCAGACAGGCGTTAGCGTGCCGACAACTGCTGCACAAGGTCGTAACCTTCCCAACGCCCCAGTGCAAATTCCCCGCAGGGACCATAAGGTAGTTATTTGCCACTGGAGTGGGCCAAACTGTGCGTTCCTGAGCTAGAGAATAGTTTGAACTCTAGAGAAGGGATTTCGACCTTCAAGAGGATGCTTCAACTCCTCTCATTTTGTTGTTACAGTTTGGCGGAACGAGGGGGAAGTGAGCCTTCCTTGGAAGGGCACTACGGAGACCACACCCTGCCGTATAGGGAGGTAAATGTGTGGTAACATAAATATGGACTAACCCGCAGGGTAGTACGCATACGAATATGTCTCAGGGTTCGGGTCCGCAGGGGGAAAGCACTAGTCCACAGAGACGGGCCGAGAGAAGACACAAGTTTACCACCTGGGAAACTTTCTCGTGGAGTCACCTTCACAAAAGATTACCCATGGGGAATCATACAAGCGGCCACCTATCCCAGTACAGGGGCTGACCTTCCGGGCAATGCAATCACCTGGATACTGGGCCTAGCATCAGACTGCTCCGCCCCAGTCTGACTGCCGTTGGTGCTTGGAGGGTGCTCGACCAGGGTCCGTAAAAGGAGACATGACTGGGAGAGTACAGGTGCTTGCATCGTCTGTGAGGGGGAATGGCGCAGCAAGCAGGACACCAATTGGTCTGACCTAACTGTTTTGCAACAGAGAAGAGGAGACTGGTACAACCATGCGAAAGTATTTGGTGTCGCCCTGCCTGCAGCTCGACAGATATCTCCCATAGAGGCCCCGTGTGCCAGCGCATGGAAGGACGCTACACCCCTAGTGGAGTGAGCTCTCATGCCCAGGGGACACGGCTCATCTTGGAGGGTTTAACCTTCTAACCTCACAATGAGATCATGCTTTCCAATGGACTGTCCATTCACTGCAACATGATGGGCTGCGGTAGCAGCCACATACACTTTCAAAGTGGAGGTCGATAGCCTGCGCTCCAACTTTTCTTGCAGGAAGGAATGCACTACTCCAATCGTGAATATTCAGGGGTTCTCCGCACGAACAGAACACCAGTCAGCGAACAGACTCCACTTCAAGGCATAAGCTCGCCTAAAATTCAGCCGTGGAACATAAAGAGCATTTCTTCAGGGTGACCAAAGGCCAACATAACAAACAAAAGGAACCTAAGGAAAAGAAAACAAATAAATCTAAATAAACTTATTACATCAAAAGACAAGATACAGCCAACTTACCTACCTGCCTAACCCAAAAACAAAGCCAAACAGATTTTATACAAAACAAAAAGGCAGGACACCCCTCTGCTCTGTTCCACCAGGTGCGCTCACTGAAGCTGAAACAAAGGCGAATATTAAGCACAACACTAGTGTGAGGTTTTAGTTTGGTCGCTGGCTGGAGGAGGAGGAATCCACGAGCCACGTCCGCACTAACACTAAGCTCCTGCTGCGTTTCCTTAAAAAGGCTCCGCCTTAATTGAGCAACCAATAGCACGCCAACACCCTAGCGTCAGATTGAATTATCTAGATCTGCATCCGCCAGCACAATGTCTTTGCCCTTTTTATTGCAAATTTCAAAATTAAAATCCTGAACAAACAACGACCAGCGCATAATTCGCTGGCTCGAATTCTTCATCCTAGACAAAAAAAAAAACAACGGGTTATGATCAGTGGACACAACGACAGGTAGAGAACTAGAGCCAATATAACCCTCGAAGTGCTGCAAGGCCATTAATAGCGCGAGTGCTTCCTTCTCAATTGTGTAGTTTAACTGGTGTTTTAAAAACTTTTTTTGTAAAGAACAATATCAGAAAAGTTCCTGCAAAAAAACAGGTAATACCCAGACATTCCGAGAAATCTCCTGAGATCACATTTTGTGCGAGGAACTACAAAATCAAGAATAGCTTGCACCTTTAGGGCAACAGGTCGGATCTGTCCTTGCCCTACCAACTTGTCACATTTCATCAGACTGAGCATAAGCCTTCTGTAAGCACTCAAAAACAGCTCTTAGAGTTTGTACATGCTTATCCCATGTGTCCGAATAAACAACAATATCATCAAGGTTAGCTTTAGACTTTGACACCCCCCCCCAACACCTTACCCATAAAGCGCTGAAATGTGGAAGGAGCGTTCTGCAAGCCGAATGCCATTACAGTATAATTGAGGAAATCATTGTGAGTGGCAAAAGCAGATATCTCGGCCGCACGCTCCGTCAAGGGGACTTGCCAATACCCCTTTAAAAGATCGAGTTTTGTGACGAAACGTGCAGAGCCTACCTTATCGATGCAATGCTCCATAAACGGGAGAGGAAACGAATCAGGTTTCGTTATGGCATTTATTTTCGTATAATCCATACAGAAACGTTGTGTGCCATCAGACTTTGGGACTATTAAACAAGGGGAACTCCAGGCACTAGAACTGATACCTAACCTCATCTTCCATGATTTTCCTTTTGGAAAGATTTACTCAATAAGCACTTTGCTCAATTGGCCATTGGTCATCTACATCGATCATGTTTCAGCACGTTGAGATGGAACATCTGAGAACAAAAACAAAAATGATTTTTTTTTTAACTCTGCCATATCAGTTCGCTGGTTATTAGACAAATACAACAGGTGTGAGTTCAGGTTCTCTAAAATGTGGGAATTATTTAATCTGCCACCCGCAACTAGTAGATTCAGAAAATTTAGACCATCTTCATCTGGACCATTACAAAAGGTAACAGCAACCGTAGCTACCGGGGAAGTAACAGAGCTTTTTGACTCCGGATCCTCTCTTCGGCTCACATACAGCTTCAACATATTTACATGACACAGACAAGCCTTTCTTCGCTGGTCAGGAGTTTGATTCGTATCACTCACCTTTTTGTCAATGACATATGGTCAAGAGAACCTAGCCTGCAAGGCAGCATCCTGCACTGGCAACAAATTCCCCTTCAGAGAAAGAACGAAAAACAGCTTTTTTCATCTTCGTTTGCGAGCGTTCCAGAGTAGTCTGAGCCAATTTACATGCACAGAGTAATCACTCACGGAAAAAATTCACATAATCCAGCACACTGCATTCAGTTTTCTCATCGGATACCCAACTCTCCTGCAACCCGCGGTAACGGCCCGACACAGTCTAAAATTACTCATGCAAAAGGCTCATCCATTATAGGGATAGGTTTAAGAGGGGCAGGAGGAATAACCTGGTTCGGCTTTCCAACCACCTGACACACATGACATGAAAGGCAATATTGGGCTACATCAGCTTTAAGTCCAGGCCAAAAAAAAAACCCCGTAAAAAACGATTATAAGTTTTGGTGATTCCCAAATGCCCAGCAACATTATCATGAGCTACACTCAAAACTTGTTTGCGCAAACACTTAGGCACTACAAGTTGAAAAACAGCACTCCAGCTATCAGACGTCGTTGGTGTCCACTTCCTCTTTAAGATTTCGTTATCCCAAAAATACCCTATTCTCAATTTCGCCCAAAGTTAACGCCACATTTCTACAGCGCAACAACGAAGGATCTTTTTTCTTTTCAGTTGAAAGCAGAGATTTATT
This sequence comes from Enteromius paludinosus, assembly GCA_032361165.1. NCBI lineage: Eukaryota > Metazoa > Chordata > Actinopteri > Cypriniformes > Cyprinidae > Enteromius > Enteromius paludinosus. The sequence continues at coordinate 5,464,351 of JAUMHQ010000090.1, read as the reverse complement.
AATAGTAGGCAGCAAATAATCTCCTCTTCTTTCCCCTTTGTTTAAAAAGGTGTCAGAAATATAGAGTCACTGAATTTGCGCACCTTAGTGTGCGTAACCGCACAAGCGGGAAAGACTGTTGCTAATTCTGATTTTAACTTACAAGTAACGGGTTCACACATTGGACTTTCAATAACCTCCGGAAGTGGGAGAATCTTTTCCCCAGCTAAATCGTTTCCAACAATTAAAGCAACCCCATTAACAGGGAGCTCATGGTGCACAGCCAATCTCTTGAAACCTGTTACAAATCCAGACTGAAGGTGCACTTTATCTAAAGGCACTTTCGATACGCCCATTTCAATGCCTTGAATCAGAACATCAAATCCACAATAACTTTGCTCAGCATCTTGTGCCAACCCACTAGATAGAGAAATCATTCCTTGGCAAATAAACGGACTGTACCCGGCATCAATGTTCGAATCAGAATTACCACTAAATTTATTAATAAAACCAACACTCTTTGTGGTTTTCCCCTGATTCTTTTTCTTCATCGAAGGACATGCCACAATGAGGTAGCCAGTTTTGTGACTATAAAAACAAGATCAAACTTCATCAGATTTTATTTGTTTGGGTGATTTCGATACCTTAAAATTTCGTTCCACAGGCACAGAATAGTGCAGATCACGTGAACAGAGTCAAAGTGAACTCATCTGCACAAAAGGCAGCTTCAGCCAAAGTCAAAATCTTTTTCTCATTCAGATACACAACAGTTTTTTCAGGTAACGAAATTTTGAAATCTTCTCTCAGAATTAATTCACGAAGTTGCTCAAAATCGGCGACACTGCTGGAATGGCACCATTTATCAAAAAGCGTGCTCTTTTCCCGAGCATAAGTTTGACTGGTGATTTTAACATGTGAACGAAACATTTGCCTATACGCCTTGGGGACTAATTCATAGGCCTTCAACACTGCATTTTTCAGTTTATCATAATCCAAACTGTACTCGACAGTCAAGGCGGAACAATCCTCCTGGGCCTTTCCTGATAACTTACACTGAATCAAGAGAGACCAAGTCTCTTTTGGCCAGAGCAAAGCCGCAATTATGGGTTCAAATGCACCGAAATACGAATCCACCTCGTTATCCCTAAACGGAGGTACGAGGGTGATATGACGACTAATATCAAAATCAACATTATCATTAGAAGGCACCGGCAGCACACGAGCAGAAGAATGGGAGGAACGAACCACATCGGACGAAGGTGCAGCCGGTTGTAATCTAACTGAGCATACGGGTGCGTGTCGGTCAGATTGCGTTTCAAGCTCGCATTGTCTAAATCGTAGGAGTTGAGTGGTATGCTCCTGACGTTTAATTTCAAGGTCTAACTGTTTTAACTAAATGGCTAGTTTTAAATCTTCAGAATTGCCCCCACCCAACGAACCTAACATAGGATCAATACCTGAAGCATGACCAATACCAGCTACTGCAACATTAGTCTTAGGCCACAAAATACCTTGTTGTACCAGCTCAGCTTGAATGACGCACCTCCTTCTTTCGAGCTGTTTTTACCACCGGAACCTCATAAACATCCGCCACTAAAAACAGATCAACTTTACGACAAGATTCCAAAGCTTCCCACGAAGGAGCTTGCCTAAATGTTTCGATACTAAACTCCATTAAGCTAACACTTCCCCACCAATCATGAAAAATAGCAACATCAAACGAATTTCCTAAAATGAATGATAGGGAACGAACGGACGAGCCCCCAACAATTACGCCCCGCGTCTAGGGTGAGTTACGGGCATAATAAAAAGAACGGTTATGGGTTCCAACATCACTCCGGTCAGGGACCAAACAAGCACACCAATTAAATAGAATTTTCAGGTTGTTCATTAAGATTCAGGCATAAAGACATAAAGGGCATGGACACGCTGGATGGATGGATGGTTTTAGAGGGGCTAAAAAGACAGGCATAGGTGCTAAAGCCCCCTTCATAAGAGTCTACAACCAACCTATTCAACACTACAGTATAACCATATTTCAAAGTAAATAGAACTAAACATTACAATAACTCAATTACATCCAAAGATGTATTTAAATGGGCTAACAGCATCATGCAATTGAGTGTCCAAAAATGCTAGCAAACTGCATGATGTAAACTACAACTATGGTGCAAACTGCTTCTCAGCTTTCTGCTGCCCTGTGAATACATAAAATGATTGATGGACATAAAGCACCTTATGTCTTCAGATGGGCTAAACAAACAATATCAAATTATTATTTTGTACAGAGCCCAGGGCTATAATATAAATGGATGTTACATCTCAGGACACATAATTCATTGATACAGTATGTCTCAGATAATAAGGATATTTCATTTGAAACAGCTCAAAGTATATTTAATGGAGATATGGATCATTTGTTAAGAAGCCACTTAACTATTACAGGCCTATGTGGAACACATCTGGAGATGTGCATGACACCAAAACCATTCTGTGATTTGAGTATAATGAGAGAGTTACTGCAAGAACGCAAATTCAGTGCCTGTTTCCCCTAGAGCCACACCCAGAAACTCAGTCCTACACTGCAGGCTTACACACAGCAGTGGCTTTGATGAGATCCAAAGCACACCAGCAAATGCACACTACCCCAGGTCACATTTGCATATGGCCATTGTCTGTGGAATACAAACAAAATTGTTATTCTCAAAATTTGTGCTCACTTTTCATTTTATTGCAGTCTCCAAAAACTCAATCATTAAAATGTAGGCAAGTCCTACAGTTTTAGTGCTTGTTTCTAAATTCACTTCTCTATTTAAAATATCGGTCTCTGTCTGCCAGTCCATCTGTCCATCCATCTAATTGTTTATCTGTCTGTCCATCCATGTCCATCCAAACCTCTAGCCAATTGCACATCCATCCACCTCTCCATCTGTGCATCCATCATTAGGTAAGTGCCAATAAAGTAATTTAAGTATTACTACAGCAAATTAAAAATTCAAGGAGTGTCAAAGAAAAGGTTAAGAGAAAAACAAAAAAAATAATCAAATAATAACAACTTTTAAATAAATAACACTACGACAATTAATCTCCTCTGTGTCACCATGGCACCATTTTGGAGAGTATCTTAATGTATGAACGTGCTTTGTTCCAAACTTAAACAACTTAAGTGATTAATGCCACTGATAAAAAAAGAGCATATGTTGTTTACTTTCAGAGCATAGCATGCACATATGTTGTGATAATTTTCAAAATGGTAAGGTTAAACTGTTAAATGAAGATGTTATTTTTGTTTTCTTTTGTGGACGAAAAGTATTCTCGTACTTCAAGGGAATTCTCGCTCCCTTGATGTCACATGGATTATTTTAATTATATCCTTGCTCTGTTTTTGGACCTTGATTGTGATATTACCCTTGCTGTCTACGGGAGGGTCAGAGAGCACTCGGATTTCATTAAAAAGTTGTCTTTAGAAGATGAATGAATGTCTCACAGGTTTGGAGAGACATGAGGGTGATTAAATAATGACATAACTTTCATTATCGGGTGAACTATCCCTTTATGATAGTTGATGATCAATCATATTTGGGAGTTTGTGGGATCTAAAAGATTGAAAACCCCTGGATTCAAGAACAAAACCTTTTGTATACCCAGGACTTCTGCACAGCACTTTTGTATGAGCTTAAATCATACAAGATATGGATGCTCACCTTTTAAAAACAGAACCTTCGAGCTGGCTGGGAATGCCAAAAAGGGTCTGAAATAGTGTTACCAGACAAAATTGAGTGTGTGAGAGTGTGTGACTAACCAAACTGAATCAAAGGCTATACTACAGAACAGGAAAACTCACCTAAAACATCAATGAAGTACATCGAATTATATGAATGAAAACATCTCTAAAGATTTTCTTCTCTTTCAACATTTTACCTCAAGATGAAAAGAGAGCTATGTTTTTTTTTTCTTCCACAGGGATCTCTCAGCTTAAAAATCATTGCTCACCTCTATTAAATCACCAGGGGGCTTTTCCACTGTGCAATCATTGATATGCAGAAAGTGTGTACATGTTTGAGTGAGAATAAAAGAACAGAAACATCAATTAGAAGTGTCTTTGAACAGTGCACAGAAGGGACAAAGGGAAATGCACATTAGCATATTCTTTAATTGTTATGCATGCGCTCCGGGTCTCCTTCAAGGAACCGAACAATGTGCTGCACTAAATACGTGTATGTACAACATATTCAGTTGTCTTTTTGATCATTTTAGACTGTGTTCGCTGCTGAATCGCATTCTCCATTTTCTTCCACTGATTGACTGTTATAATTTCTCTAATTTCCAGGTCAAGGTGCTGTGAATTGTGGTAATTGATGTGACATGACGTCACTTCCAAAGGACTAATGAACGTGTCTGACCAATTTAATGGAATGTGAAAATGAATCTCTTTAGAAAAATAAATAACATTTAAATTAAACTGGGCATCAGCACAGTTCAATTGGTTTGTTAATAGCAAGGGAAAATAGAATGAAGTGATTGTCAAAAATAAGTACTTTTTGACTGTAAATAAAATTGTAAGAAGTAAAAATGTATTTAAGTAAAAGTATTCAGTAGAAATTGAACTCAAGATAAGTAAAAATCCCCAAAAATAATACTTAAGTTGGCTACAGTAATCAAGTAAAATTACACAAATACTTTACACATCTACTAAGCAACCAAGATAATTTTTCTAAACCTAATCTACATCTTATATATAACATGTAGATTAGGTCTAGTTTACCCAATATTTATGTGTGTGGCTTATTTTATGCTTCTTAAAGTACCAGGCTGTTAGCATCATGCTAACAGCAAAGTCGAATCTACTGTGCACATAGCTTGATTATACTACCCTCATTTAAAAAATGTGTCTGCGTTGACATTTCTACAACTGATATTACATTGCTTGTGGCATTTCGCAATACTTTGAAAATGAATTGTCTGAGTTGCCTTTAAGGTTACTTATAGGTTTTAGTTTTGTAACCCCACTAACTGGGTTTATATGGAAATATTAAATTTTACTATTGTCTGAATAATAATAAAAATATCATATACAACCACATCAATAGAAATTAACAGGTCAAATTAGATTGAAATGATTTCCCTGTTGAGAAAAAAATCATATTAGGCCTGTTTTGAGGCTAAAGTGCTGGTAAACGAGGAAACTAATAAAGGGAGAAAATAACCAGATTAACGAGAAACATGTGAAAAGGCAGGAGAGAAAGTAATCAGAAATCAAGGGAGGGTGGAGACAGCAGGATAAAGAGAATAATGAGCACGTGGAGAGCTGTCAAAATCAAAACAAAAGACAGCAGAAAGCAGGTGATCAGCCACAAGACCCAACAGTGTTAAGGGACATCATTTTGAATGTTTCAAGTGTATATTTCAGCAGGTAACAGCAGTGATTTGTATGAATAGGTATGTTTTTCTTGTTATATATAACTGTACAAAAAGTGTTGATCTCTCATGAGGGTCCATTTCAGCTTGAACAAAACGTGTCAAAAAACATGTAGTGTAAGCAAAAAAGGGACGAGAGAATTGTGGCATTATGACAATGAGGGATTTCTGCAATTATGAAAATGTTTTCAAAGAAGCTCAGATACACTCCCTCTCTACCACATGCCCTTCTCATCTCTCACTCACCCTTAGTGCCACTCGCTCTCCTTCTCTCTCCCTTAGACCTCTCATCTTCAAACGCTACTCTTGAGGCATGGAGTTTGCCTTGTGTATGTGAAACTGATATCAATATCTGAATTCACTTCAATTTACAGTGAGAGATAGAGGGGGAAAGGAGAGCTAGTGAGAAGTGGAAAGAAAAAGACAAAGGGTGAGCAATGAAAGGACATTAATAAAATACATAATTTGACCTCTAAATAGAACTGCTATCATAAATACCCTATGTTGCTTTCTAAATCACAGAGACAAGCCATATGTGAATAAATGGAAAAAACAAAGAAGACCGTTACTATATGAGATGTCTCGCATTCCAGTTAAAGGTGAACCTAAGTGATTTTTGAAAACCTTTTTTTTTTTTTTCACAGCATCGGACAGAGTCCCAAAACAAGAGCAGTAACCCCGGAAACAGTCTCTAAGAGAGACAGAGCATGTTAGGAACGGTCTGAATGGAAGTGCACAGTTTATGAGCGTGAGAGAGGAAAAAGGTGTACTTATCCTTATCAACTCCTCGGGTTGAGAAGAGACGTTGATATACAGATCCTCCTCTCTTACCTCCTCCACAGTGAAGTCAGACCCACAAACCCACATAACATAGTCTATGAGTTCGGTCAAAGTCCAATCGGGATCCTCCTCCAGCAAAGAATCCATTACATCAAGATCCAAACCGATCAGGAAACTGGTCTTAACTTTGTCGTCATCCTCCCTTACATGATGACTCAACGCTATGAAGTCCTGTACATAATCCTCGATAGCGTGTCCTTGTTGCGCTATTCAGCTGAGGTGTGCTAATGAGACCCGGCTCCTTTCTGAATCCTGTGTGGCTAGTCATTATGTCATGACGAGGCGAGAGACGGTCAGATTCAAGTGCAGACATTTATTAAGACAAACATAAGAGGGAGTCAGGCAGAATCATAATCGGTTATCCATGCATAATCATCAGCAGTAAACATACACTTGATAGGTGTCGGAATGGTATACGTTTCTCATTCAACTCAATCAAATTTACTCAGGACGGTGCAATTTCTCTGGATGTTTGTTTGTTTTGAAGGAGTAGAAAGTACAGATAATTGCGTGAAAATGTAAGAAGTAGAAGTAAAAAGTCGGCTGAAAAATAATTACTCCAGTAAAGTATATATACTGTATATATATATATATATATGTAAGTATATATACTTAAGTAAGGTAACAAAGTATTTGTACTTCGTTACTTGACACCTCTAGATATTAGCAGATAGAGAGATCTATAGTTATATAGAAAAAAAGAGGAAAATATCAGAGAAACAAAACATTAAAAAGAAGGGTTACGTTCAGGCAAGAGGTGGGACCTGTGTAAATATCGGAGCAGCTTTCCAGAGGTGAAAAACTCAAGAAGCAGGAATGCATGGAAGCAGACGTCAAGGTTGTGTTGTTTTTTCATGATGGGTGAGTAATGTTGATTTTTGCTTAATTTCACGCAACCTATTTATGTTGGCTTTCGTTGGAATATTCTTGTGTGTCATCTTCACTTATTTCCATGATCGGCGTTGCCTGGTTGTGTACAGTAAGTATGTGTGGGATAGAGATTTCAAAATAGGAACGAGCTCCAGTTGGGGCATGGCCGTGTTTGTTTTGGTGCTTTCAAATATAAACATCATTTGGCAAAAATCAAGTAGTTCTAGTTAAATAACCAAACTTCATTGAACGTAAGTACTGTATGTTACTGCAAAAACAAGTTCTCTACTTCTGTGGTAAATTTTCAGGTCAATAACTGGTAGAACATGTCCAGATACATTTGTCAAGATAGAAGCTAGTGCACTATTTGTGCAACACCATTTTTATTTAACTTTTGCACTTTTAAAGGGAAATACCCACTGAGTGGCGCTAAAACACAGGTTCAACATGTGAACCCTGGCATGTTTTATCACATTGATATTAGGGATGGCACGGTTCATGAAAAAAACTGAACCGTTCGGTTCGCTTGTCTCAGTTCGGTGCATGCATGTGTCACACGGTTTGGAGGTTCATGACATGCACAATGTAGCCTCGTGCCCCGTATGTGACATCAGTTTGTTTCCCTTTCCTGCAAAAGAATTGAGGTGTCTACAGTGTGGAGTGAGTGCTGCAGGTCATAATACTGTACGTGTAGAAATGGCAAGTGGGAGAAACTAGGGTTGGGTCGATATACGATGCCATCGTCCATCGCCGATGGCCGATAGACATCACTATGCTGAGCCGGCATCGCAATCCTCCGCCCCGTCGCAGCAGCAGCAACCAGCTCACGAAAAACACACTTAATCTATGGCAGCAAATCTATGCCTTTAATAAGCGAGCGCACCACTTCAAACCCTCACGCGCGCTTAATATGTCATCCACGCGCAATTCAAGCACTCGCACGCGATCATTCCTGCACTCGATCTTTCCTCACCTGCTCGCGCGAACACAGTTATTTTTGTCAGTCGTGGGGCGGGCGGGCTTTGTGTGCTAAAAAGGCATTCATGTAGATGGCAATACACATTCTCTTTTTTCCAGACAACCGCCTTTATTGATTCGGGTGCAGAGGGAAACTTTATTGATGTGAGTTTTGCTAAGCGCATGCATCTTCCTTTGCTTCCATGTGGGTCCCGGGTGGCAGTCGCAGCCCTAGACGGTCGTCTCTTGAGGTCCGGAGAAGTAACCAGTACCACCCAGGATCTGAAGCTCCTCGTCGGACATATGCACTCAGAAAACATCTGGTTATTCACCATTCAATCACCCGAGCACGCCATCATCCTCTGCCTCCCCTGGCTCGAACTCCACAACCCTGACATCTCCTGGGGTGATCGACAATTTCTGCGCTGGTCCTCACTCTGCTTCTAAAGGCTACTTCTAAAGGCAAGGTTCTTCACCAAACTAGACTTACGAAGTGCGTATAACCTCATCAGCATACGGGAGGGCGACGAAAGGAAGACAGCCTTTTCAACCAAGTAATCAAGTAAGTATCAAGTAATGCCCTTCGGTTTGTCCAATAGTTCTGCCGTTTTCCAGTCCCTGATCAATTACATTTTCCGCGAGGAACTGAATCGAACTGTGATCGTCTACATCAACGACATTCTAATATACTCTGAGACCTACCTTGAACATGTTCAGCACGTCAGGCAAGTGCTACATTGGTTAGTCAAGAATCACCTTTCTGGGGTATATCATCAGCCACGAGGGAGTAACTATGGACGAGAGCAAGGTAACCGCCGTAGTAGATTGGCCACGTCCAAAGACCATCAAAAACCTCCAAAGATTCCTGGGGTTTCCCAACTTCTACCGGCGATTTATCCGAAACTTTAGCCAAGTTGCAGCACCTCTGACCTCCATGACCCCTAAGGGACCCACACTACTCCGCTGGACTGCCCAGAGTGAAAGTGCCTTCGAGGAGTGAAGTCTCGATTCACGTCTGCACCCATCCTGTGTCACCCAGACCCAGAAAAGGAATTCACTGTGGAGGTCGACGCATCCAGTACCGGCGTCGGTGCCATACTTTCACAACGCCACGGCGATCCAGACAAGCTCTACCCATGTGCATACTTCTCGTGAAAACTGACCTCAGTGGAGCACAATTATGATGTGGGTGATCGGGAATTGCTGGCTATGAAAGAGGCTTTAGAGGAATGGCGCCACTGGCTGGAGTGCTCCTGCTCGATTGCTCCTGCCTGCTGATTCGCTGAGAGTCTGCTGTGTTTGTAGCTCTATAGCTTTGTATTTCTATCTTCTTTTAGCTGTTGTTTGTAGTGCTAAATATACAACCTAACTCCCTCAATATTTCCTACAATATATTAAACCTATCTGTTTGTTGATCGTTCACGTTCATTCTAAAAACCTTTATCACAAGTTTATCAAACAACAGTGGTAAGAGAATAACCCATCAATCTCGGTGAGTATGTCTCCCTCTCTTGTTGTTTGCACGTCATGTCACATGTACATTTTATCTCTGTCGGCGATGAGGGTTTCAAATGTGATAAATGCAGGGATATAGTTAGGCTGACAGAGAAGATCCTAGAACTAGAGACACGCATCCAAACTTTAACTG
>JAUMHQ010000090.1:5423836-5434279 GCA_032361165.1 Enteromius paludinosus | reverse complement strand
AAATAAATTAAACGTAAGGATATTCCCCAAAGTGGATTAATTAATTTAAATATTAATTTCCCTTAAATTGCCTTACACTAGCTAACGCTAAAGCTAACGCTAAGCTAACTGAAACTAACTGACTTGCATTGAAACCTATGCAAAGCCAATAGCATTGAAGGCTAACTTAGCAAATAACCTGCCTGTCTAAAAAGCTCACGCGGTGTGTATGCAGTGTGTGTGTTAAAGTGCCCTGATCACAATAGTGGGTTTCTAACCTAACTTACCTTCTCACACTTTTCCCTTTCCTATCATTTCCTGTCACTGAAATAGCTTTGACAAATGTTTTAATCTGCCATCAATATTGGTCTGTGATTTTCGGTTCAATAATAATTTGTCATTGATGTGATTGCATTATTCTTATCAACTGCAGTAACTAGGGATCTTTGCATTTATAATTTGAAACTGTAATGTCATTAATATATTACATTACATTAATAATGTAATTTAATTTATTCACAACTGCTTCCATAGCAAGACCAACCGCATAAATTTTATCAACCACTGGTCTGAACCTAATTTACTACCTCAATCATAGTAATTAAAGTTTGATTAAGATGTTTAATGATTACTGTAATTTTGATTACTCCAAATTTTGGCTAACACCTTTCCAAAATGTTTAATCATTAATTATCAAGCTAAATTTAAAATTTAGTTTCACAACAAGTCACAACCCTAAGTGCCTTGCCTCAACAGTCCCACATCTTTGTCAACCCTTGTACTGTGAAGGAAAGCCCTCTCTCTCTCTGCTGTCTCCTGCTGACCGGTTTGCTACTGCTGCATCTGGAAGTCAACTGTGAGGAACACGAAGAAGAGCGCTTAGTTTGAAACATTTTTCTCATTATTGGGTGAACTTGACGACTGTTTCAAAACTGTATACGCTCACCAAACCCTTCTCAGCGTTAATAACTCTACCAGCTAAAAGCAGGCCCACAGACACCCGAAGTGCCAGCAGAGTCAAATACGCATCCCTCGCAAACAAGCTACCTGGGGTACTGGGTCAATCTGAATCTATTGAGAACCCAACACTGTCACTCTCGCAGTCCTTGGTGTTCAGAAACCCCACTTAGCTATCCCTTATACAGAAAACTTGACCCACTATGGTGCTAGGAAAAGTGTGTTTTCTCTCTGCTTTTTCTCTCTCTCTATCTCCTTCACAGGTAGCTCCAACCTCTCTTCGAAACAAAAAAAAAAGAAGGAAGGAAGGACCGCCTCCCGCAGAAGTCCAAAGGCATCCAGCCACCTTCTGTCCCGTTTTTTTTTTTGTTTTTTTTTTGTTCTCTTTCTCTCCCCCTGTGTGTGTTCTGTAATTGTCTCCCCCAGAAAGCCAGTTAGAAGCACATCCACCAGAGGACTGCAGTTGCAGAGAACCATGCCCACCTACACATCACACACCCAACATCACATCACATTTGACACCGCACCCTTACACCTGTCTTGCCTTGCTTGTTTGTTTGTTTGTTTTGTTTTGTCCTCTTCCAGGTCTGTGTCAGTTACGTTTCTAACTCCCCCTCACCGCATCGCAACATGTCTAGAACAACAGACTCCGCGATCACTGGGAGAACCTAGAAACCTGGCTAACTGTAGCAACAATCAGCCTCCTACCCATGGCTGCAGAGACATTACAGCACCAGACACAAAACCAGCTGGATGACAAAATAACCAGCCTCATGCAACAGGACCCAAGTCAAAGTTTCAGCCACAAAGAACTGGCTAAAGTGACCGGCTCCTTAAGCCACACACTCATCGCTTTCCTCAAACTGAGCGACAGGCACACCGCCCATCTCCAACAGGAGCTGACACGCGCACAGCGGCGCATCAAGCAGCAGGAACTGGAGGCTCAGGAATGACAGGAAAAGTCGGATGAAGTGGAAAAGGAAGCAGAGGTCAACATGCTCAAAAGGACTTTGACTGCCACTACACAGGAAATGAAACAACTTGAAAGAGACTATAATGATGCCACTGACAAACTACAGTGTGCCGAGCAGCTACTGAACAAGGCACAGACTGATCTCAGAGACAAAACCAGCAAAATCAAGGCATTCGAAGCTCACATGAATGAATCAAGGAACAAGGTCAGACGCCTAGGAAAACAGCTGGACTACGTCAAAGAGGAGTCTGACAGTGTCAAAGAGGAACTCCGGCACGCCTATGAACTGCGTCCAGAGCCATCACGGACATGAAGGGTGCCATCATCGATGAATTGGCCAACCCTGAGTCACAACAAGGACTGGTGGCCGTCCTGGAGACGAGACAAGGACGTCACAAACCTCCCCAGGCCTACTACAGATGACTCAAATGGGCGTACTTCGGAACCTGCAACGAGCAGGACATGGAACAGGACTTAAACCTTAAGACTCTCTTCCTTCAGAACCTGCACCCCCGTGTTAGTCATCACCTGGGCGTGTTAGCTTGCCCATGCACTATGAACATTCAACAGTTGCGAGACCTGGCACAAAAGGCCTATGGCAAGCAAAGGATGTCTGCAGAGAAGAGCGCTAAAACCCCAACCGTCCTCGACGTCAACACTCAAAGTCAGGGACTGGCAATAGAGGGCGCTCGACATGAAAGCAGCAAGCCATCACCCAGAGACTTGAACGCATCCTGGTCCGACAGAGAACGAGACTCCCACACAGGTACTCATCCCAAGCAGAAAAACGGCCACTGGGACGAACCACGTGGACGACAATAGTCACCCAGATGCCAATGGGAGAAATCATGGGACCAACCAAGACCCCATGAAGGTCAGTGGGAAAGATTGTGGAATCAGTCAGCCCCATCTGGAAACAAAATGGGGGAGTCCAATGACAACTCCTGGGGTAAGCAACAGACACACCCTGGGGGCACAAGCCCGAGAAGTCGGCGAAAGAACTCTCAAAAACTCAGCTTAACAGAGCTCAAACTGAACCCGCTCAAGATGTGGACGCAAGTCCGCGAGCCTCTGCCTCTCAAGTCGGTAAACACCAACGAGTTGCAGTGTCAGACCACAGACACCGCCCCCTCCTCACTGACTGATGATGCAATACCAATGTCAAGTTCAAGCTCAGCTTCAAGCAGCAAGACCCAAGATCCTTTCCTCTGCGCACTGCAAGCGTCTGACCCAGAATCAGGCTCCTTTCAGGTCATGACTCCCATAAATGTCCAAGACACGCAAGTAGCAGATGTGACCTAGCTCTGTGGGCAGAAAACTCAGCCATCAGCCTGAAGCTCTTCAAAGCTCTGAAACAGAAGCATCGGAACTTGCCACATGTCTCTAAACACAGCCGCTTTCCCTTAAGTCCATGTTCAGCAAACATGGCCACCTCCAAAATCACCTGCGCTGTGGACATAAGATGGAACAACAGACAACTGAGCCACTACTTCCTTGTTGTCCCTGACTTACCTCATGACATCTATATGGGAGCAGACATCATGACTCGGCTCAACGCCTGCATCGACACTGTGAACAATTTCATCTGGGCTCCCCTATTAGCTCAATCAAAGTCACCTGTCAACCTGCAGAACCTTTGATCTGGTCAAACAATACCAGATGCATGTGCCATGATCAATGAGCAAGAAGTAACTATACCTGCTTACCACAAGAGCATCAGCATTTCGCCTCAACATGCGACCTGGCCAAACTCTAAACAGTAAGCTAAGTTTCTTTCAACCTTCCAGGACATGCCTAAAACTAGGTCTGGCATTGGAAACCACACCCCACATTGACATGTCATCTCGAGCTGTGTACTGTTATGTACGGTCTATGTATCTATGTACTGGTTAACAACTGTACAGCCAAAGACATACGTCTTCCCAAAGCATGTCATCTAGGATGGCTCATCAACCAGGCGTTTCATGACTTTGAACTGACGATTCCAGCCATAGACCCCATACCAGCTCTATTAATGTCAAACGAACAAGATGACACCATGACCTTCACAAGGCCACATGAAAACATTGCCGTCGCCTCAATCCTGCCACTGCCTAGAGAAAGCGTCTGTCGATCAGAGGTAAATAACAACACGCACCTCACAGTCTATGCTATCTCAACACAGTGAGGCATCGCAAAAGGGCACACAACCTGTCACAATCTTCTCAATGACTGCCATAACAGCGGAACCCTATGAAGGATTCAACACGCAAATCCAACAAATCTTGAATGATGCTGATGCCCTCCACACCGACACAGACCGGCAAAAACTTAAATAAGTGCTGAGCAAGTAGACTCTTTTGCAAAAGACTCATTAGACTGTGGCCTAACTGACATCCACACCGTGCGCATTCCAACACATCCAAATGCGCCACCCACATTCGTGCGACAGTACAAAATACCCATTGCATCATACGAACCAGTTCAGGAAATCATTGACTCCATGCTGGAAAAGGGGGTCATCCGACCGTGCGACAGCACATACTCGGCTATGATATGGCCCGTTCTAAAACCTAACGGTAAATGGCGACCCACCGTTGACTACCGCAAACTGAACAAGCAGATGCCCCTGTCACAATGGCCCATGACACAGTTGGACCAGGAACCGCCCAAAATCAAAGGCTCAACGATCCTCTCCACGCTGGATGTCACCTCAGGATTTTGGACCATTCCTGTCCACCCTGATGATCAACACAAGCTGGCATTCATCTTTTCCAGTCGACAATACACCTTCACCCGGTGCCCCTTTGGCTATGCCAACTCTCCAGCCGAATTCAACATCTTCCTGAACAAAGCATGCCCAGATGCCAGAGCCAGAGGCAACCTTGTGTTTGTGGATGATGTCCTGCTGAAAAGCGCAAACCTCACAGATCACCTCAAAGAAATTGATCACGTCCTGAACCAGCTGATGGTGGCCGGTGCAAAGATCACATTGCATAAAGGACAGTGGTGCAAGACTAAGGTGAACTATGTTGGCTTGCTCGTTGGACGAAACGGCATCGAACCACAGTCCAGCCGCATCCACGACATCCATAACATCAAGACACCCTCTAACGTCTCTGAGCTGCGCAGCTTCCTTGGAATGTGCAATTATTCGAGACAGTTCATCGAGGACTACGCCGACATCCCATGACCACTAACTTCACTCCTGAAGAAAGACAAGCCCTTTCTATGGTCTGCAGCCCAGGACGCAGTAGTCAGCGAACTCAAGCAACCCCTGTGCTCCGCCCAGTGCCTGGCCCAGGAAAGTAGTTCTATCTGAAAGCTGGTTTCTCCAAACATTGCCTCAGCGCAGGTCTGTACCAGCTACACGACAAAGACAAGAGAGTGGTCGCTTACACAAGCAAAACGCTGCTGCCCCCAGAATGCAAATACTCAGACTGTGAGAAAGCACTGCTTTGCACCGTGTGGGCTGTTCAACGGTTCTCCAATTACATCGGTGCACAAAAGGTCATCATAGAGACGTGCCAACAAACAGTCACCTTCCTAAACAGCCAGCGCATCAGAGATGGCGTAGTGACTAACGCACGGATAGCCACATGGTTGATGACACTTCAAGGACGAGACGTCGAGGCCAGGTATGCCCAAAACCACAAGTCAGCACTTGGAGATGGGCTAGCCGCCTGCCAGAACTGCTCGTCAGACACCCTGTGCCCCAACATAAAACCCATAGAACCGTCTCAGACTCCGCTGACTAACTACAGGTACTTTGATGAGAATGTGTGCGAAGGGATGCCCACTGCATACATGGATGGATGCTCTTACAACCACAAAGGCAATTTGAAGGCCGGAGCAGGCATGGTCTGGCTCAACAACGACCCCTGCCCTCCGCAACACTCAAATTAGGCCCTCACTCATCACAATATGCAGAAGTAGCCGCCATCCTCATCACCCTACAACAAGCCGCATCTCACAACATCAAAGAACTCCTCATCTGCACAGACTCTAACTATGCCCGTCTCAGCTTCACGTGCCATCTAGCAGGGTGGAAACAGAACAGATTCAAGACAGCCAACAACAAACCTGTCAAACACCAGGAACTCTTCCAAGCATGCGACTCCATCATTGTGGAGCATGACATGCTCGTCTATTGGAAAAAGGTCAGAGGTCATTCCCGCCAACCAGGGCAAGACAAAGACCTCAGCGACCAAACCAATGCCCTTGTCAAAGCAGGTGTGTTGCACGGAGAGTCCTGGATATGTGAATCCCTCCCACCCAGCCCATCTGTTGCTGTCGTCACCCGCCACCAACATGCCGCGGGCCACCAAAACCCCACCTCCTCCCGTCTCAACCTCTCACATCAGTTCGCTGCTGACGATCTCATCACGCTCCGAGCTTCGGATCCAGCTCTGCGAACTATCATCGCTCACATAACCAACCCGTTAGCTGCTTCAATATCACCATCTGACCTCTCCAACTCCTCTGATCTCCGCCACCTGCATTCCATCCTGCACATGCTGCACCTCAAAGACAGCATTCTCACGTATGTCCCTGAGCCACTCACAATGCCAATGTTCGTAGTACCACAGGGTCAAAGGGGATGATGCTGATACATGCCCACGATGCACCATGTGCCAGACACAACAGTGCCAAGGCCACCTACGAGACACTAAAACAAGTCGCATACTGGCCTGGCATGCAGCAAGACGTGGCGGAATATGTAAATGGGTGCCTGGTGTGCTGTCAATTCCAACCTACAAACCCAAATCACCGCGCACCGCTACAGAGGAAAGGAATGACCTTCCCATGTTCAGACCTTCAAATAGACTGGGTGGGACCCTTGCCACGATGAATGCGAGGCAACAAGTACTTCTTCACTGTGGTGTGCGAATTCACAAAGTGGGTAGAGTGTCTTCCAGCTCAGGGCGACAAATGACTCTACCCCTGCATCTGCTATACCAACCCGGGGACATGAACCTTGCTACTGCGTACACCAGAGGTCACCAAGTTCAGTCCTGGAGGGCCAGTGTCCTGCAGATTTTAGCTCCAACTCTAATCAAACACACCTGAAGCAGCTAATCAAGCTCTTTCTAGGTATACTTGAAACTTCAAGGCAGGTGTTGAGGCAAATTGGAGCTAAACTCTGCAGGACACCGGACCTCCAGGACTGAACTTGGTGACCCCTGGCGTACACTACCCACCAGTACCTCGAAGAGCTGCATCAGCACCTGAGAGCAACTTTCGCGTTTGCACAATAACCGCTCCAAAGCAGCGCGGAAGACCGCAAGCCCTACTACGACAAGAAGGCCTCACATCAGGAACTCAATGTCGGAGACAAAGAGTGGTATTACAACTTCGCCCAGCCACGGGTGAACAGTCCTACCCACCTGTCAAAGAAGCTGCTACCCCTCTGGACAGGACCCCACGAGATCACAGACAAGCTCTCATCAGATCCAGATCAAACAAGGGCACAGTGTGCCAGTCCTCCGATGGGTCCATCGGAACCAGATAAAGAGACACCAGAGCTCCAAGCGACAGGAAAAGCGAGAGGACCTCTTGACAATTCGGCTCTACATCACCTTACCGATGATGAGTATTAGGCCTTCAACAGCCTTCCTTCCTCCTTGATCCAGAAAATGAAAGAATTAAGGGCAATGAACACAATGTAATCCAACTCAGGCTGATACTGCCTTAGAGGCTATCGCTACTGCCACGTACGAGTGCGCCAATCATTTGGTCTTAGTCTGCCATCGACGCAGCACTTTGCATCTTTACTTTCGTACGCTACAGCGGGACTATGACCCTTGCCGTCCTCCTCCACAAAAGAGTGTAGATCGCGTAAGAGTCATTTAACAAAGGTTCTTCAGACATCCCAAAGAAACAAAGGGGGGTGTTTGTTGTAGCAAAGCCGGCCAAGAGCCACTCTAGAACTTGAGCCACCCGTTTGAGATTACGCCCGTACCCCCTTAGTCAAAATCTTAGGTTACTCTTAAGGTTACCTAACCCTCGATTAACCAAACAGTACATCCTAGTCGTCCCACGTTCACCCAACCATTACCAAATTCCAAATTCTGCACCATGATTCGGTGAGCAATGGAAATGTGTTTGTGTTGCTGTGTGTCTGCTCTCTCTTTCTTTGTGCCTGTTGTTCCAGTGTCCGCTGACGTTCTCACCGGGAACCTCGACGGGCAAAAGGGGGACTGTAGGGAACCAACACAACTAAATGCATCGAATTATTAATTTAAGTTTCCTCACTACTCAACAAAGAGACAGTAACCGCGTTTTCCTCAGCCTTACGAACAAAGGGACAGAGATAAAGTGTGCAACATTTGGAAAGGGATCCTAAATGTGTTTACGTCTATCAGAGGCCAATGTGTATGTCACGTATTTTATTCATGTATTTGGTATTTTACCCTTAAATGTGTATCTGTGTATTCGTATGATGAATGAATGGAGAAATTAATGAATGAATCGCAGATAGGACGCTATACAAGAGTGTTTGATATGGTAGTATAGCTGTTGAGGTGTTGAATCGCTTTCTAAGCAGGAGAGATCGATATTTCCAATTAGACAAAAGTTATAGACTTTATTAAAAGTTAGATATCAAACTTTTGGGAACACCCTAACACCCGTTTTAATACATGTTAATGAATCAGAATATGTATTTGAGGAAAGCCAATCTGGAAAGCGAGGACCGCCCGCAACACTCGCTGATTGGTCCTACCACTTCGTGGGAGGGACGAAATCCCACAGGTTAAAACGTGTTGCATGGTTCAAAACTGTGGCGCGAAACCAACAACATGGGGCAGCGAGAACAACAACACCAGAGGCTCATCGCGTAGACAACATCATCCGTGCACTCTCAAAGACTCGCAACTCTACATCTTGGAAGAAAGGAGAGCCGCAGCACAGCTCCGCAAAGCAACGCGGAGAAACTTCAAGAAGTTCAAGCCAGTCACTCTTTGTCAAGAAACCGGATGCCTCCGCTTCCTCCTTCCTAGACAACACCGTAAGAACTGTTTGACAAACTAGACATTTTATTGCTATTGCTATTCAGCAAAGCTTCTGTATTGGAATCCACTAGACACTTCATGGATAGATCTGCATTCGAGATTAGAGAGTGGTTAGAGATATTGATCTGCTTTTACTAGTGCACTGGAGTGTAACGCACAACCTTATTTGCTGAATCCATTTTAACTGGATTAGAATAAACAAATGCGAATGTTATTTATACAATGAGTGCACTGTGACTTGAATGGTGGATGCATTGCATTGATAAGGAACATGAATGACAAAAATATTTTAAACACAATTAAAGTGTCAATGAATTAATGTTTTAAAGCACATTGTATGTGAGAGAGAAAAACAAGTGTGTGGTTCTGCTTATTTTGTGGTCTGCTTTAAATCAGGATATATTAACATTGATTATAATGGTCAGGTCACCATACCAGACACACATCAATTCCCCTCTTATAATTCACTTCCTCCTTAACTGGTCACAATAATGGACCTATTAACATTACATTCTGCTGATTAAACTGCAGAGATTAATAATTTCACCCAGCATACTCAACAACGGCACACACACACCTTCTCTCTCAGCCTCTGTTTTTCTTTTCCTGCTTGAAAGGCTTAAGTAACAGAGTGCAATACTGTATACAGTTAAAATAACATGTAAATCCCATAAACAAAGTCAAGTATTGATTAATTTAAATAATATAATGTTAATTTCAATGTGAAATTAAACCAAGACACATACTTAGCAGGTTTCAGACAATTCACCCTGCTCTACTCAATTGTTATAAGTATTATATAAATCCAGTATATAAATAACGGTGACTTTACTTGACAACAGGATTTACACATTGTCCATATATTCAGCTCCTTCTGCCTCTCTTCTGAAGCGATGAGTCACAGCACTCATAATTCTAGTCTTCACAGCCCCTTTGGGACGAGGGTCGTGCAGAGAATGTGTAACCAGTTCAACTCATTAATACTATTTAAACTTCTGTTTGGCTGTGCAGTGCAAACTACATAAGCAAAGAGAAAAAAAATTAACCTGTTAATTATTTCAGAGTTACAAAATCTCATTAATCATGCTCATTAATCATACATAATCAGGCTGGTCTGAGGTCTTTACAGGTGGGCAACAGACTGATGCACAGCATTTAAACTCTGCACACACACCTACACAACATCAATTCCAGATCACAGCTGTCTCAGATTCCTGCAAAGGTACAGTGCACACACACTGATATTGACTCAAGGAGTTTGATCTATCTCCACCTAGTTCTGTTTTCATTAACAGAGGGAGACTGGACACACAGTGGTAGTTCAGAATGGCTATGCTGTTACTTGAACAGTGGAGCATGTCACGGTCATAACATTTTATCCACAACAGTATGGGGCTTATAAACAGAGCCGTAGATCACTGAGAAGCTGCGCGTTAAGTTCGCGGGTGATTCAGTGGCGCAGCTACTCAGTGATTTACGGCTCTGTTTATAAGCTGGCGTTCCTTTTGAACACAGGTGACGGAGATTTAACGCTAATCAAAG
>JAUMHQ010000090.1:5384860-5399699 GCA_032361165.1 Enteromius paludinosus | reverse complement strand
CTAACTGTTCTGACTCTAACTGGAGGGGGGTGGACGTTTGATAGACCTGTGAATCTCTCATCATTCACATGGGAGCAATGAGATTAGGCTCTCATTCATATGAATGGATACATACGTTGCTGCTGCAAGTATTGATCTAATCTGCGGTCGCCATGAACCTTTTGACAAGAGACAAGGCTTTTTTTATATAGTTCAGTTTTGCTTTTAATGTCAAAATTATTATATTTCGTTGTGTATGTTTATTAAGTTAATTTAGAAAAAAATGTTTGGAGTATTTTTTGTTGGTTAAATATTATAGGCAGACATTAATCTGCACGCAAAGAAAATTAAATAGAAATAGTAGAGTTTTGTTTTTAATGTCAAAATTATTATATTTCATTTTGTTTGTTTATTAAGTTAATTTAGAAAAAATGTTTGGAGTATTTTTTGTTCGTTAAATACAAGTTTTAGTTTTGTCTCTGATGGAGCAAGCGTCCATCAGCACCCGATCAGAAAGTGTTTGATCATTTTAGCCTTCTCAAACCATCAAGACTTGTCTAAAATAAAACTCTAGATATGCCCACTAAAACAGTTCAAATCTATAACAATGTTTACATGTTAAAATGAGCTATAATAATAAATGTGGGATATGTTTGTGCAGAGAGGCAGAAGGTGCACTGAGCAAGACGCAGAGGCAAAAGCGCTATCACTTTCAGTTTTTCAGAAACAAAATAGCCTAAGACATCAATTTAAATATCCATCATTAAATACAACGTTTAGGGAGACTTCATATAGAAAAGCTTGTTTGTAAATGTTTCCTCAGTAAATCATGGTGCGGTGGATTCACTTGTTGAAGCGCGAGCTCGTCTCAGATCTATACATAACTGCGAGAGAACGAGTCAGTGAGGAAGCGCATCGTAATTCCTTAAATGCTTTCAAACTGAGATGTTTAGAAGGTGTTTAATAGCGCTGCCGCATACCAAAAATCTTTTTAGTTTCTATATGTTCATTTAAGTCATATTATGCAACTAACCGCAATGACTGAGGCTTAATATATTCCGCGCCTGAGCCCATTTTCCAAAGTGCACAGGCAGAAGTGGCTTAATAGTTATGGAAAAAATAAATAATTATAATAATTATAAACTTATGTTTTCTTGGTCGCACCTTTATAGAGAAATGCAATCTGTTTCAATATGTTAGCTAAATCGTGGCAGGTTTAACTTATTAGTTTCTTACTTTAGTCATGTCTTAAAAATGGGACTGAAATACAGTGCCTCACGTTATACTAAAATAAAGGAAAGAATTCTTAAAACACACCTTACTTTCTTAAGGAGTTTAGATTTTTCCTGAGATTTTATCTGTCACAATAAAGCACAGCTAATGAATAAAAAGTCTGTGCGTCACACAAATATACGGTGTTGCTGTTTTAATCAAATGAATTTAAAAACATTCATGTATGTTTCCTAGACTACTAAAATAGGCTACCACTTCCAATGTTCCGATGCAAAGTAGCCTAAATCTTTTACATTTTCTTTCTAAGAAACACAAATAACTTCTTAAGTAGACTACTAAATTGTAATTTGTGAATATTAACATCAGCAACGCAAAGCTGGTGGCTGTTTGCTAAAACGTGCTTTAAAGCGTTTGCTCAATAACTTATGGTTAAAGCGCCTCTCGATGGTCAAGAGCTGCAAGTGCACTCTATAGTGCCGTGGTGGCGGTAGCCGAGGCGGTAAAAAGGGCATTCTGGTTGTCCACCATCTGTATATACCCTCAAAGATTTCTGACCCTCAAAGACCTGTTATTTTGCTTTTAAATAGTCCAGCTACACTCTGCTTACGGTTCTAAATTAGTAGCACCTGTTTGAGGTTGTTAGCGGTCAAAAAGACACCTGTGCACCCAACAATCATCCAAAGTCTAAGTAGCAGCATAGGCCAAACCAAAGAGCTGTAAAAGACACCAGAGACAAAATTGTATACCTTCACAAAGCTGGAAAGGGCTACAGGGGAATTGCCAAGCAGCTTGGTGAAAAAAGAACAACTGTTGTCAGAAAATGGAGGAGGCTAATGATGACTGTCAATTTCCCTCGCACTGGGGCCCCACGGAAGATCTCTCCTCGTGGGGTATCAATGATGTTAAGAATGGTGAGGACACAGAAGAAGCTAGTCAAACTCCGTCTGTGATCCCGATCCTTTGTGGCCTGATCCACCAGAGCCGGTGTGTGGTCCGGGTCCACTGTTACCGGAGCCACCAGAGTCTGCTGGGGCTAAAGAGTCGCCCGAGCTCCATAAAGACTGTGATGTCCCTGGGCCAGAACCTTCAGAGCCTGTGGGTGGCTCGGATACTCCATTGGGTCCACTTATGACTGTACCATCTCTGGAGATGTCGTTGACGGCCTTAGAATCTCCAGAGTCCCCATTCGTGGCTGCTATCTGGGTCACGATCTGGAGGCTTCATCTGTTCAGTCTCGGAGGGTGTTATCAATAAATAACTTAGGCTGAAGAAAAAGTAACTTAAGCTGAAGAAAAAATTAATGAATAAACCTTAGGCTGAAGAAAAAGTAAATTCACATTTATGAAGTAGAATACAGGAGAAGAAAGTTCAATACTCTTCAGCAATAAAGAGTAAATTGGGGGGGTCACGTGATGCAAATGATGGAGTAGCTGCGTTGCTGGTGAGCTCCGGCAGAGCCTTTAAACTTTTCCCTCATCAGACTCAATATTGTTCCCTACAGTGCATAAAAATAACGAATGTAAATGGAATAAGGTATGTCACAGAAACAACCTGACCTAAGTTACCAACTCCGACGCAGAGAATCTTCAAAGTTAAACACAAGCTTGGGTCCAAAAATGGCGGATGCACAAATGGCTCCGAGCGATGTCGATGCGCTTGTAAAAATAATTACAACAGAAGTTTTGGCAGGAGTTGACAAAGCTCTTGAGAATAAAATCGACCCGGTGCTGGAGAAATTGTCCGCAGCTGTAGCACACATCGAGGAGGTGGAGAACGCGAAGCTGAAACGCGCATATCTGTGGTGGAGGATAAGGTCTCAAGAGACAACACGGATCTGAGCGAGATGAAAGCTAAAGTTGACACGGCTCTTGAGAAATTGGACGACCTGGAAAACAGGAGCAGGCCGTGTAATATCCAAATAATTGGCCTGCCCGAGGGCGAGGAGGGGACCAACCCGGTCTCGTTCCTCAAAACTTGGCAACCTAATTTGCTAAATATTGAATTCAAGAACCACCAGGTTAAGATAGAGCGTGCTCACCGCGCTCTTACACGCTGTGCCGCTCCGGGAGAAAGAACGCCCGCGCTGATTCTAAAACTCCACAATTTTCAAGACAAAGCGAGTATTCTGCAAGCCGCGCGAGCTGCATACCAGCTGGTCTACAAACAACACAATATCTCCATCTTTAAAGATTTCTCCGTTGCTGTGGTGAGGAAAAGACAAGCTTTCGGAAACGTCAAGAAACGACTTCGCGAACAAGGAATTAGCTTCGCAATGACCTACCCGGCGGTTCTCCGAGTACATCACTCTTCAAACAACCCGAAGAGGTAGAGACTTTCTTGAGCAGCTTGCCTAAATCAGCTCCTATCACCTCGCCCAGCCCAAATCAACCCAGGGAGATTGAATGACAGGTGGCTAAGTTGTCTGTAGGGACATATCTATATTTGTTTTGACATAAAAGCTAATCTAGACTAGACTACATATGGGACAATAATTAATTTTTTTAAATAATTATTTTGTTTATAATCTTATTGCGGTTATGAATAGAAAGAGGGGGGGGGATGTAACTGTGATATTGCTTATAATGGTAATTAGTATAAGTTTATAAGGGAAGCAGCAGACTATCGAAAATCATACTAAAACTCTGATTTTGCGGTTTCCTGTTTAATAACTGCACAATTTTTGCTTGTTCTAACCAAGTTCCGGTCATGTTATGTTTCCAACGAGACAGAGTGGCTTCCACAATTGATCTCAAATGTGAAACTGACCTGCGTCAGACTCCCGTTTTACACACATAAAAATGCTTGTAAGGTGTTAAATGTAAATAGTTCTGGGCTTGTGTTCGTTATGCAGGGTAAGACAATTAATTTTTTTTTTTTTTTAATTTTCTTTAATCCCAATACAGTATATTGTATTGCTTTAAATCTACTCATTTTCTTTTTCTTGGAAGATTCTGTACAAGAATCAAAACTGGTTAATTAATAAGATACTTACTGAATCATGTAGGGGCATCTCACATACAAAAGGGCAGTTTGCATAATAAATCATCCTATGTTTATGGCAGCAAGTAGATCATTATTAAAATTGTGCAGCTGGAATGTGAAGGGCGTTCAAAAATCCGATGAAAAGGAAAAAGATTTTAAACTTCTTAAAAAAGGAACAGGTCCACATTGCATTTTTGCAAGAGACGCATTTAACAGATAATGAGCATGCTAAATTGAAGCGTGACTGGGTAGGACAAGTATATGGGTCATCATTTGCTAGCAAGAGCAGGGGAGTCGCTATTCTTGTAAATAAATGTATACCACTATCAAATGTAAATACATATTATGACAAGTCAGGTCGCTTTATCTTACTCAAGGCTATATTAGCTGGACAACTGATTACTCTAATGAACGTTTATATTCCCCCGATTCAGTGGAACGAGCTAATTACACATGTCTTTTCAAAATTTGCAGAATGGCAATGTGAACATAGTGTGATTGCTGGGGACTTTAATTGTACTTTGATGCCTAAATTAGATAAATCTTTTTCATCTAGTGACAAACCTTCTAGCAGGGCATGAGCCCTAAATGAAACTTGTCAAGAGCTGAGTCTTGTGGATACCTGGCGAGCTCTGTACCCCGGAAATAGGGAATACACTTTTTTTTTTTTTCTGGAGCTCACAAAACAGGCAGCAGAATAGATTACGTTTTTTTTTTCTCCTAAAATTTCACTTCAAAATATAATTGATTGTAATATCGGAAATATATTAATTTCAGACCATGCTGCTGTTTTTCTTGAACTAGGCTTTTCTAATCAAATTTACTATCCAGCGTCCTGGAAATTCAACTCTTGGCTTGTACTTGATCCAAATTTAGAATCTTATCTTAAGGAGCAAACTGAGCTATTTCTTTTTAACAACAAAACCCCAGATGTTTCTCCCAATTTGCTCTGGGATACTGCTAAAGCATACATTAGGGGACTAATCATCTCTTATGTATCAAATCAGAAAAAGAAGCATCTGGCAGACCAGAGAAGGCTTGAAATAATTCTTCATGGCTTCACCTACTTGGGTATAAAGATTTCATCAAAATTAGATGACTTGTATCAAAATAACTTTGCTCCAATTATTAAGACAATTAAAACAGATTTAGATAGATGGTGTAACCTACCTTTGTCTTTACTACTGTAGGTCGAATTCATCTTAAGATGAATATATTGCCCCGTCTTATATACCCGCTTCAAATGTTACCTGTTCTCATTCCTAATAGAGCCCTAAAACAGCTGCATGGTTTTATTATTTCTTTTATTTGGAGGAAAAAAAGGCCCAGATTGAGATATAGCTTCTTGTCATTACCTAACAGACTAGGTGGAGTAGCTACTCCCTCCTTCAAGTTATACCAACTGTCTGCCCAGCTCCGCTTTATATTGGAATGGCATATAAATCACCTAAACTCAACCTGGATCTGTGCTGAAGCTGCGAGACTTGGGTATGTCTCATCAAAAAAATTGCCAGCCTTAATTAAAGGTAACTTAATCCATAGCAATATGATAAAAATATGGAAGCTTGTTCGTAATACAGAAGGTTATCATTCCCATCTCTCTTTGCTAATGTAAAGGAGGCCAGCAAGTGTGATGAGAAGGTAAACCTCACTCCCCTGATCTCAAAAAGAGGCGCTCGAGCGACTAATGCAACAGGTCATGGCCTTTAGCCTTCCGGTTAGAGCGCCCACCTCCCATGCCTGAGACCTGAGTTCAAGACCCGCTCGGAGCGAAGACGAGTTGTGGCGGAAGCAGACCCAGGGGGGTTAAACTAACAGCACTGCATAATATTCCAGATTTTCCCCCAGGGATGAATGATGGATTAATATATTGGAAGGAAAAGGGGATTTGTGTCATTGGAGATGTAGTGGAAAACAAACAGCTAATGACCTTTGAGCATATCGTTGTAAAATACAACCTAAATAAAAAAAGATTTCTTCACATACTATCAGATACGCAGCTTTGTAACTAAAGGTCTTAAAATGCACTCAAGTGGCTTTGGTGTATCCCCACTGGAAGAGCGCATAAACTCACCTCATCTCGGTCAGTGTTTTTTAAACAGTTTTATGTAATATTGATAAATGCAAATACAGACAGCTCAGATAAAACCAGGGAGTTATCTTGCCAACAACTCTGCCTGGGAAATGCAGTTTAAAATTGTCCACCAGCTACACGTGACTCCAGCCCGTAGGCATAAGATTAACCCTAAATTATCTAATTTCTGTAATGAATGAAAAGGAGTTGAGGGAACCCTAATTCATTGTTTTTGGAGTTGTATTAAGATCCAACAATTCTGGAAGGGCGTCCTAAAGGAACTTGAGAATATATTCCACTGTCCTTTACAACTCCGACCAAAAGCATGCCTTCTAGGTATAAGTCAGGAATTTCCCTTCAAATTCCAAGGAATTCACCTTCTCCAAATTCTGTTATACTTTGCCCGCAAATGCATACTTATATGTTGGATAACAGATCAGACCCCGTCATTTACTCAGTGGATACACACAAGTAAAGCTCTTATTCCCCATGAAGCCTTTTCTACAGCATAAAAAGATAAACCATTAAATTTTTTATAAGATATGGGACCCTTTTCTCATTTATCTTGGGGTGAAAGAAATTTAGCATGGAAAGACTGAAAGACTACCCTATTGTACTGTATTGCAATAACTATACTGTTATTCTTTTTTTTTTTTTTTAATTATTATTATTATTTTTTCATGTAATTTCTTTTACGCTTTTTTTAATTTTTATTTTATTTCATTATTATTATTTATTTATTTTCTTCTTTAGTAACTTATGTAATAATTTATGTTGATGTCCATACCATTTGTTTATCTGTCTTGTTAAATATGTACAGCTTGTATGGATGTTTGAAAACCCATGTCAAAACCTGCAATAAAAAAAAATAAAAAAAGTAAAGTAAATTACTTTACTAGTTACTTGGAAAAAGTAATATTACAACGTAACTCGCGTTACTTGTAATGCGTTACCCCAACACTGGTCATAACTCCCTCTCTTCCTGTGAATTAATTGCTTTCCAAATACATGGATTTTATCCCAGTGCCATTTAAATGTACTTTTTACAGATGTCACACTGAGAAACAATAACCCTCTGAATAGTGCTCGAGTCCAAAACACACACCTGAGTTGTTGTTTTTTTGTTGTTGTTTTTTTTTTACGTACAGTACAAGGACATCAGACCACTCATCCCAGCATAAATGAATGCATGTGTGTGTACTTCCTTATGTTTTCCAAAAGGGACAGCTGGTGTTTGATCAACAGTCAAATACATTTCAGGATGACACAGAGCCACTCTAACTCTACCAGGTGCCTAATTAGCTTTTTACAGCTGAAGAGAAAGGTCATGACCTTTCTCAAAGATGGTGATTCTTCACAAAGTTCTCAGTTGATTGTCAGCTTTGCTTATTTCTAACATACTGGAAATACACAATATGTGTCTGAGGGTTATTCTGAATCACTGCAATAAAGGCAAGCCTCTAAACCATGGCTTATCAGCAGACATTATCACTAAAAGTGCATTTTGAGGTGTCTAGTAAGACAGTATATTAAGGCATCATAGGGACAGAGGCTGAATTTTAAGATAGTACTGTACACTATTTGTTTGCTGTTATTTTTATATTATTTACATACTAGTACATATTAGTAGTATTAATTATACATTTATTTGTATTTTTTTTTTATTTACTGTTTTATTTTAAAATGTACTTTGTTTATTTAAAATTTAGTTTGTTGTAGTAATCGTTATTTTTATTTAGCAACTATGCATTTTTGTCTTTTTAATATTTATTCTATTTAATTTATAGAAATACAACATGTTTTGTAGAAAAAAAGAAAAACTATGTCCCAGGGCAAAACAACAGAGTAATCCAAATAAAGGCAAATGTCAGGCCAGGCAGGAAACGATCACAAATCAGGGAACAATCCTAAGTCAAAATCAGGCAAGGCAAGGCAGATTGAAAGATGCAATTAAAGTTTTATGTGCTTCAGTGACAGATTATACTCTTCACTGCCATCTATCTCACACAACCCCATTGAGAAACACTCAATTTAGTAAATAAATTGTACATGAAAGTATATTTTTATATGCTCACTTAAAGAGTCTATGACATGCTGTTGACTCACCAAAAAAGATCAAGACCAAAGTGAGTCATGTCAGACAAAACACTCACAACACTGAGCAACCTCAAGATCTATAACCTTTGTCCTCCAACCATCTAACCCTGCAACCTATACCAATGAGTTCTGACAGAAACAATGCCTCATAGAAAATCAAACTAAAGTGCTGACAATGTTTCAAAAGCAAAACATTCACTGCGTTTTTATTGTATTTTCAGTGTAAGAACAAACATGTTGCACATGTGCATTCTAGCCAAGAGAACCAGTAACAACGTCCTATAGCACTACAATTGGAGACTGTTGCTGAATGCACCTAAACACCAAAGAAAAAAAAAAAATAGATTACCAGCAACTTCAATAATAAATACAGTGAAAAAGGAATAAAAGAGTATATTGAAATTCACATTGCATTTCACATGACATTAAGTTGAGTTGGTCATTCACACTCACTAGCATCATTCGCACATAAATATGGATCTTTGAGCTTTTTGGGTGAGTTTCTGATTAATTGCACGACAAAAAAGGATGTAACACAAAAGGTTCTTACCTTTTCATCTTGAGCTGTCAAGTTCAGAAAAGGACAAATAGCAGCATAAAAAACATTATGCAGTCTATATAACTTATGTACCACACTTTAAGTGTTCTAAAACAATATGATGTATTTGTGTGAGATACTCAAAGTTTAAGTACTTATTTTCTGAATATCTTCAGCCTCATCATCATTACTGGCTGCAGGATGTCAAACTTGGCACAACACATCTTGAGGCACCATCTTTGAATTAGCATTAGAATAGACAATAACAGTCATTAGGGATGCTCATTTCGATTAGTTTTCCCAACCAACAACCACCTTTCGTTATCCGAACATTAATTGTTTACTGATTAGAATATTAAATTAGAATTGAATGAAAATACTGTAGAACTGAGGAGTGTCTGATTAAATATGCCAAAAAAAATTTTCAGTTTTAATTTCAACATGTTTGAACAACAGCACACAGAACATATCAAGAGCAGAATCTGGATTCACACATAGTAAAATGTTCAAGCACATGCAGCGTTTCCGACAACAGAGAAAAACAATTACTAAAAACAAGTAATATAAATAAAAAAAATTTCCTCTCCTCAAAACAGGCTTCAATTCTACTGGTGTATTTTAATACCGCATAGCATATTTTGGAAGTCACTTCGTCAGCCTTTCTGTCGAAATGGTCCCACACTGTACTTCTTCTACTTCTAACATTTTAAACTGTTAAACTGATAGTAATAATTGGTCAAAATTCATTCTTTCAGATAACGGTTAAACGGTCAATATGAGCATCCCTAACAGTCATACTTTTCAATACTCTAGGCTTCAGAACTGCCAGTCAAATGAAATCAAATTACATCTTCACAAATGTCTCACATTCACATGTGTTGTTACCTGAGCCTCTCCTCTTCCTTCTTACGGAGGTGCATGTCTCGCTGTACAACTTTAAGCACATGCTCTGCTTCATCATTGCTCAGACCAGACAGGTCCAGTTTACGTCCCATCACTGCTTTGGAGTCAAGAGTCAAAGGTCAAAGGCCGCTGGAATCACAAATGGTTGTCCTTAAAGACTTTGAAGATAAAGCCTGGAGGTCACTGAGAAATAAAAGAGAAATGAAAGTCATGCTGTCTACACTGAAAAGTGCTTGGATTTCATGGGATTGAATGGGATTGACTTTCACAATAACAAATATTTGAAATTCCAATACTGAGGTCACACATTTACACAATGGCTTTATTGTATAAACAAACATAGCATGTTACAGTACCTATTAAGTGCTAGCTGACTAGTCTGGAGAGTAGTAAAAGACTATCTGAGTTCCATCTCCTCCACTTCTTTATAATTGTCAGTTTCTTCTCCTTTTTTAGTCTCAGCCTCAGATGGAGCAAATCTGGAAAGATCTAATTTGATTATACATGAATTTCATAGGATGAAATTAACAACTTTCTTGAACAATATAGTTAAAATGTCCCAGACTGCTACAGTAAGCACTTATGAGGAACAACTAACCACTAAGTTTTTGTAGGTCAGTGGCATTAAATCTTTAACCCTTTCACGCGTAGGGGCTTGGCTGGTCCCTTGAGCGTACGATCACAGCGGTGTGATTAGAACGTTCAGCCAGATCGTATGCGCTGAGTGTCATATCACAAATATGCAGTATTTTCAATCATATACTGCTAACCGTAGGTTTTATTCATTTAAAAACACATAAGTACTAGCAAAACCATACATTTATAGTTTATAAAATACACACTGATGTCTATAGAAATGGCAATAATGATATAATATAATCTGACGACTTTCTGATGTTTTATTAATAGCATATAAAGATTGTGTAGGTTACTATAAAGTTTACTCTTCTCTTCTCCCCATTTACCGGAGACATAGGACCAATCCCAATTCTACCCCTACACTTTCCCCTCAATTGTCAAAATTTTCCTTTGATTGGAGGGGTAGGGTTAAGGGGAAGGGCTAGATAGCCCTCGTAACGAAGATTTTTCGGGACCTCACTTCAAACGAAGGGCTAAGAGAAATTTCCAACATGGCTTCTCACCCGAGCAAGCTGACCCATAAATGTAAGTAATCTTTGCCATCAATAAGGATTTTTACGACAATTTGTAACTATATGTACTTTACCATCGGTCTTGTGTTTGTGTTTACTGTGATGTTCTGTAAGGAAACGCTTGCAAAAAAATCGCTAAAGTTTGCTAGCGGATAGCACCGATTGCACAATATTAGGAAATATATTTTTATGTCATATACCCGGTAACGCATTGTTTTGTTTCGCTTACAGCCATATGTGTACATGTAAATGAACGGTGCTTACATCGGCGCATGTCCTCTGACGTAAATTTTGAGCTAGTGACAATGGATGATGACGTATAACAGAGTAGTAGTGGTGTCCCATTTCTTAGGGGAAAATATTTAACCGTTCCCATTTCCACTTTATTTAAAGGGGCAAGGGGAAGGGGCAAGGTGAAGGCAAAGGGGTAGAAAATAGAATTGGGATTGGGCCTTATTTTAAAGTGTTTTGGGAGGAGAGGATGAATTCACGTGATGTAAATCACAGCTCGGATTCAGTGTTCAAAATGTCGGATTCAACATGTCGGCGCCCAACACCCGGTACAGATCAACTAACACAGTCTTTATAAGCATTTAAACTACCAAATATACTTACTTGCACATATTTCAAAATTGGAATATAAAATATGTCATAATATAGTCAGTATGTTTGTAAATATTAATAATAAAAAAAGAAAGAAAAAAAGAACAAATTAAAACAATCCATTTGTCACACAGCGCTATTGCGACTGTGGTGCGTCACATCACAAGTATGAGGTGTCGCCATGGAAACAAGAAGGCTAAAGATTCTAAATCAACTGTCGCCTAAAAAAACTCACTCTGGGGGCTCAGCTAGAATATTTTAAACTCACATGTAAAAAAAAAAAAAAAAACATATATATATCCACAGAGTTTTAGTGCCACCAAAAAAAATTTAAAATCTAAAACTATGAGATTAAAGTCGAAACTAAGAGAATAAAGTTGTAATATTACGAGATTTAAAGTCAAAACTATGAGAATAAAGTTGTAATATTACAAGAATAAAAGGTGAGATACTACGAGAATAAAGTAAAAACTACAAGATTAAAGTCAAAATATAATATTTAGAATAGTGCACTTGTAAATGACACAGATTGAGAGAAGGCCACCGGATATAGACATATTTGAATATTTTTGCGTCCTAGCGGCTGCTTGATGTTACTGGGATGAGATCTATAGCCTGTTTTCCCTTCTGATGCTCCTTCACTTTTATATCTTGCTGTACACTTGAAACAAAGAGGAAAAACACATTCATTTGAAAGACAAGCTGTTTTATAACAAAAGAAACAAAGCAGAACATTGTTGTGATTGCTGGGTGCCTGGCATGCTACAAATAATGAATATATATAATATAGCGATCTGATCAGTAAAGAGCTTGAACAACACATTACATTAAAACTCTATTTGTGTTTTGCTATAAAACTGAAAGCTGAGACTTTGTTATAAAATTACTAAAGGGACTAATCTTATTGCTATTGGATGGCGCACTATAACGAATCCAATGGAAGACATATTTCCAAGCATAGTGTCTCGTGAATATTACACATGATATAATTTCTGCTAATAATCCCACATAAATGTCTTTGTAGTGTATTAAAAAGGGTTAAATAAGAGAGCTACAGCGCCCCCCAAAGGAATGTCGACTGAATGTTTGAGCTGATGTTAAGATCAAAAGTTCAGCGCTTTAAGAAATATCATATTCTTGATATTAAGTGGTTTACGCAAGTTCTCAGATCTCATCCCAGTGACATCAAGCAGGCACTCGGACAAAACAATATTAATATATACCTATATCTGGTGGCCTTCTCTCAATCCGGGTCATTTACAAGTGCACCCACGTTCCCTGAAGGAGGGAATGGAGACATTACATATGGAAACTCGCCAGAGAGACCAATTGCCTTTGAGCCCTTTACACAGAGGGTTTTAGTCTATGTGGATTTACACAAAGAAACTTCCCTGAATAAATTCCACTGATCATCCACTTTTTACTTCCCCTCTTTTAATGGGTGTTTATATATAGTTGGGCTTTCGCCAGAAGGGTCGCCCCTAAAAAACAAATGCCAAAGCAGTTGGACGCCTGTCCAGGGACCCGAGGCTGCTTGCCCGTTGCATACAGCACCCCAGCCCATGGAGGAGGCATCCGTGTTGACCACGACATGCCTATGTAGGCAGTATGTATGTAGGCAGTTCAGCATGGCCCACGTGCGCTCGCTGGTGAGGCGGGCGGTCATTTCGATCGAGTCCAGCCCCATACCGAGATAAGAGATCCTCTGCACTGGGGAGAGTTTGCTCTTCTCTTGGTTGACCTGAAGACACAGATGGCTGAGGTGCTGAAGTACTAGGGCCGAAGGGCTTGGGTACAAGCGTGACGAGTAAGGGGTTCGCCACAACCTGGTCAGCTTTTCATGCACCTCCGGGACGAAAGGAACTGGGGGAGAGCGCGGCGGTGCCACTTCTCTGGCCCCCAGAAACCAGTCATCCAGCCGCGAAGGGTTGGTTGCAGGCACACGTGGCAACTGCAAACCGATTCCTGCCCCGGTGCGGAGGAGCATGTCTGACAGCAGACGGGACAGGCGCCGCAGTGCGACCCTCTGATGGTGCAGAAGACATCTCGATCTATCTGGGCGGCCCAAAGAGCACACTCGGCCCTGTTACGGGGGGAGCGGTCTCCTCTGGGAGGACTACGTGGCGCCGCTGAAGTCCGCGGGCCTGTTACACCGGACATGAGCGCAGTGACCATCCACAAATGCCACCTGAGCATGTTCTCGGCCCAGACACGACAGGCAGGTGAGAAAACTTCCACACCCAGAAGCGCACAGCCGGATCGACATCCCGTTACAGAATGCTTCACCAACTGTAAGGAAATTGCTATTTCCTCCTGGTTGCCCAGGGAAGACATATCACGGCAACTCTGTGCACTCAGAGGTCTTTGCTCACTGGATATACAGATGACTGGCACAGCCAGCCTTGAAAAAGGCCACCAGCCCGCAGGGTCCGCTGACAGCCACCCAGAAACGCTGTCAGACAAGAGAGCAGGTTTTGCGGGAACTCCTCCAAACGATCCTTCCTTCACCTTTCTCAGACACAAAAAAGTCCAGGGGATCTCCAGCTCCAAGGTAGCAACGGCTCTGAAGCGAAAACCTGCATGTGCACTGTGCTCGTGCCCTCTTATACTCACACAGTGATGAGGTGCACCTGAGCAAAATCAGTGCACGCCAATATTTCATTGGCCTTTAGTAAAGGGCTCAAAGGCAAATGGCGAGTTCCCATATGTAATGTCGAAGTGATTCAACTGAAAGGGTAACTAAGTCATTATTATGAGAAACTAAGTCATTATTATGAGAAAGTTTCTCATTATTGTGAGATGATAAGTCGTTATTATGAGAAGCTTAATCATTATTATGAGATGATAAGTCATTATTATGAGATGATAAGTCATTATTATGAGAAAGTTTCTCGTTATAAATATTTTTTTCCCCCCCGTGAATAATTAATATATTAAATCATAATTATGAGAAAGTTTCTCATTATTATGACTTACAGAATTATACTTTTTTCTCAAGGTGGAAGAAACGGCCTTCCGTACATAAATGAATAAAAAATGAACAAACAAACAAACAAAAAAAAACATAAAATACATTTATACTAGGTGTAACGCTCAGGCAAGGATAGTCCGAACAATGGTGAGTAATTTGATAAAGTTTATTGACAATTTGAATAAACTTGTGAAGCGCTTGTGCAGCGGTGAAGGAGAGTACCCAGAGGTACCCAGGTGAGTATGGTGATGGTCTGACTTAGTCTTTGACTCGTGATGTTAATTACTTGAAAGGTACTCTGGTTTCCC
>JAUMHQ010000090.1:5316990-5329831 GCA_032361165.1 Enteromius paludinosus | reverse complement strand
ATCAGGACTCGACTTGACTTGCTTGGGGTGAACCCTTGACTTGACTTGACTTGCTTGATTTGTCTAAACTGTGACTTAAAACTTGACTCGAGACTCGATGGTAAAGACTTGAGACTTGCTTGTACTTGACCATATGTCCCCATCTCTGCTATATAGTGCCTAGGTGATTGGAGACAGGTGTCAGTACTCTGGGGATTGTGAACGGGTCATAGGTACTGATCCATTTTTATTTTTTTTTTTAAAGCAACGACCAGCAACCAGCGGCAGAAAACTTGTAAAGAAACACCCACTCACCTGGGGCCTGGCAGTTGAAGACTTCGGGGCCGTAGAAACAGTATCCGGTCTCCTCTGCAATATGTGCATAATCCAGTTGAGAGAGGCCACTCTCAGCCGGAAGAAACAAATTCCACAGGCCTGCAGCTCGAGCCTTTGCCTGCTCACAAGGACTTTATTTATATATACAAAGAACATCCTCCCCACTACAGTTCCATCAAATGCATTATTGTCTGTTCAAGTTCTGGTTTAAAATTTTGCTCACCAAGACAAAAAAAATTATGTATAAATACATTAAAGTTATAAAAGTACTTTTGCATCATTATTTTAAAATATTTTAAGATTTTTAGTGGGAACCATTACTTCTTTCTTGATTCTTTGATTAATATTGCATTTAAAACATTTATTTCAAATAAAAATAACAATCCATTTTGATCCACTTAAGGCATCCTTGATGAAAAAAATAATAATTATCATTTATTTAGCTATTTAAATCCTACTAATATATGACATGATTTGATGGTACTATATGTAAATAATGCATGATTGTATTTATCATCACCTTCAACTTCTCTATTACAGCAGGTGTGTGCCATCTCTGAGGTGTGTCTTTGTGCTTGGCGTAGTACTCTTTTACTTCCTAAAATCATAATGAAATATTGGTGATGGGGGTAAAAGTCTCTTACTTTTAATGAATTATAATTTGCAGTATTTATAATTTTATATCTTTATGTGCTCATGTGGTATTAACGTGAGGCGCGTCAAACAGAGATGCTGACCTGTTGGGCAGGAAGCACATCCTTTCTCATGAACTCTTTCACTTGCTGAAGGACAGCCTGACCTTTGGGTGACAGCATGAACAGCTCATCAGAGATCGGCATAGCTAACGTGGAGCTGTAGATAAAAAAATAATCCTTATAAAATATTATCAACATTTATTATTACACATAATAACAATTTTAACCACATACCCTGACAATACAAACACAAAAAATAATTATACACCCTGCTTACATGAAAACACTTTTAATTACATTTTAACAACTTTAAATATAACCTACAAAAATACAAACAAAACTTGATAGTAATGAAATATATACTTAAAATAACTTTTTGGACAATGAAAATATTCAAACTAATGATATGTCGAGCAAGTATTTACTCTAATGTACATGTGATTTTGTACCTGAGGGCGATCTGTAAACCCAGCTCAGCTAAGGGCTCCACGCTCTCTTCAAACTCAGCTGCGTTAAGAGAACTGGCATTTCCCAACAAATGCCTTGCATAGATTCCCTTAAATTGGGAAAGAAAAGGTACTTAGGAAGTGATGAAGTGTGCTTTCCTGACACAGAGGAAACAAAATTAACACAAGGTTTACCAATAATTTGCTACCTTGAACTACACAATTAGCATACTGGGACTAAAATCATCAGCCTTACTGAATAAAAAAAAATTGTCTTGGTAACGTCAGTAACCCTCGTTCCCTGAAGGAGTGAACAGAGACATTATGTCATTGACTGACGTCAAGGGGTCCCACTTGGAAGGCCAATCGACTCTGATCTTTGGAGAAAGCGCCAATGAAAATTGGCCAGTGGTTTTTGCATGCCAAGGCACTCCCCGTACATACGGGCATATAAGATGGCAACATGCAAACCAACATTAGATTACTGCTGAGGACTCGATCGAAACTGACTCCCAGCACAATCTGACCTTGTGGCAGGAGGGAC
Organism: Enteromius paludinosus; assembly: GCA_032361165.1. Taxonomy (NCBI): domain Eukaryota; kingdom Metazoa; phylum Chordata; class Actinopteri; order Cypriniformes; family Cyprinidae; genus Enteromius; species Enteromius paludinosus. The sequence goes on along the minus strand of JAUMHQ010000090.1, from coordinate 5,327,831 downwards.
TTTAAGTTCAAGACTTAACCAAGATGTTCCCTTTCAGTCAGTCACTATGATGTTACGTCATTGACTGTCGTCATGGGGTCCCTATGGAAAGCGCCACAACCCGGACTGCTTCACGTAGGAGTCCAAAATGCTGACAGGCTGAAGAACAGCATGTCAGACAAGTTGGGGAACTGAAGAGTGCATGAACGAAAAAACGTTGAATAAAGCCAGGGACGAGGAGATGAAAGAACCCTCCATCAGCACAGTCAAAGTTACTCCACTTAACACTTAGCAGCTTCTCTGCAGAATTTCAGTTGAGTTTCAGTTCAATCGTGATGAGCTCTTCAGAAAGTTAATGTACACAAATAAAATAATTAAAATATTTAAAATAGATTTGAGTAATGTCTTATTCTTAAAGGAGTATTTTCCACTTTTATAAGAAAAACATCAGATGACCTGCTGACTTGCCGGCATTACTGACTTATTCAGTCTTCAGAACAAAATTACACCAAATACATTTAAACTTTCAACACATTTTTTCATAATATTTTATAATATATATGCTCCTAGGCGCCGCAGCAATGTCTGCCCACTGCTTCGGGTGGAAGGGGACAGCCTGTGTGTTTTTACCATGTATATAATATTTTTAGACGAGCAGCACTAGGAACACGTACTAAAGGCTTGTTTTTCATGTAATATTACATTTATTTCATCATTTTGGCTCATAGATAATATGTTAAACTTATTAATATGATAATACGTTAAACTTATTTACTTATATGCTTTAGAAAGGGGCATTGGATAGTTTCCTTTGTTTACAAATACACAGCTGTTTTTATTGCGAATGTACACAAATAAATTAAATATTTAAAAGAGTTTTAAATAATGTCTTATTCTTGAGCGAGTATTATAAGCTGTTTCCACTTTTATTAAAGAAAATTAAGTGATCTGCCGGCGTTCCGCTCAAGAAATACATAGGTCCATAATCCAAATATATTTTTCTATCGAAATAATAAATTAACAAAACGAATGAAATAAAAAACAGCAGCTTCATATACATACAAATAAAATAAATATTTAAAATAGATTTGAATAATGTCTTATTCTTGAAGGAGTATTGTAAGTCGTTTCGGGAAAATATATCCTGTTTCCTGCATTTACAAGGTATTCATTTTTTATGTTTGGGGACTATGGTGATAGAAATTTCAGGAAATAATGAAGTAAATTATAATAATAAATAATAATTCTGCCAAAAAGAATAGTAGCTACTACTATTACCACAAAGATTCTAGAGAACTGTTTTATAAAGTTAACGTACACTAATAAAACAAATATTTAATGTAGATTTCAGTAATGTCTTATTCTTGAAGGAGTACTGTAAGCCTTTCCACTTTTAAAAGGAAAAAATCAGATGATCTACCGGCGCCGCGCACAGTTATAGACGCTTTACTGACTGGACAACTTTAGTCTTCAAAACAAAATTACACCTAAATACATTTAAACTTTCAATGCATTTTTAACAATATTTTATAATATATAAATACCCCCGGTGCTGCAGAAATGCCTGCCCACTGCTCCGGGTTTGTGTGTGTGGTTGATCGCTTCTCACTGCTGTGTGTGTGCGCACGTTGGATGGGTTAAATGCAGAGTACAAATTCCTAGTATGGGGATTCATGGCCACAAGTCAGTTCACTAATATATTGTACAGTCAATACAACTACAGTGCTACATAATAAAATAAGCTGTAGTTTAGTCTCAGTGGCAGACGCGGGTCTCTTTTATTATTAATATTATTGTGAAGTGAGATGAATAAAGAGTGGGTCTGTCTTGTGAAACGGACTCTGTTGTGGGGGGTTAATGAAGGTGTGAATCTCTCCTCGTTAACACGGATAGCTCAGCTAAAAGTTGTAGAGCAGGTTTTGCCAAAGGGTTTTAGGACAAATGTCCCCATTGGTTTGGCTGTGTTAATCTCTCATCATTCACACGGGAGCAGGGCAATTACACTCTCATTCATATGAACGGCCAGCAGTGTTCATCTAAGTATGTGGTTGCATTGAGCCTTTGACAAGAGACAAGGTTTTACGAGCTAAACAAAGCTAATGATTGCAGTTACATACATCTTCAAAAAACGTTAAAAGTAAAAGCTATGAGTGATACAATACCAAAATAAAACATAAAAAAATGTCAAAATTATTATATTTCATTTTGTTTGTTTATTAAGTTAATTTAGCAAAACGTTTGGAGTATTTTTTGTTCATTAAATTTAAGTTATTGTTTTTTTAAAGACCAAGCAGCCATCAGCAGCCAATCAGAAAGTGTTTGATCACTTTAGCCTTCTCAAACCATCACAAATTAAAATAAAACTCTAGATATACCCACTAAAACAGTTCAAGCCTATAGCAATGTTTAGATGTTAAAAATGTGCTATAATAATAAATGTGGGATATGTTTGTGCGGAGATGCTGAAGTGCACTGAGCAGGACGTGAAGGATGAAGGATGCAATCACTTTCATTTGTTCAGAAACAAAATAGCCTACAACATCAATTTAAATGTCCATCATTAAATACAACCTTTAGGGAGACTTCATATAAAAAAACGGGCTTGTTAGTAAATGTTTCCTCAGTAAATCAAGTGGATTCACTTGTTGAAGCGCAAGCTCCTCTCAGCTGTATCCATAACTGCGAGAGAACGAGCCAGTGAGGACGCGCATCGTAATTCCTTAAATGCTTTTAAACTGAGATGTTTAGAAGGTGTTTAACAGCGCTGCCGCACACTAAAGATTTTCCTAGTTTCTATATGTTACTTTAAATCATATTATGCAACTAACTGCAATGAATGAGGCTTAATATATTCCGCGCCCGAGGCCTCATTATAAGTTTTCCAGAATGCACAGGCAGAAGTGGCTTAATAGTTATGGAAAATAGGAGTGAAATACAGTGCCTCACGTTATACAAAAAAAAAAAAAAAAAGAAAAAGTAAAACACACAGTACTTTCTTAAGGAGTGTAAATCTTTCCCAGAACATTTTAAATAATAAAGCACAGGTAACGAATAAAAAGTATGTGCGTCACACAAATATACGCTGTTGCTGTTTTAATCAAATTAATTTAAAAATATTAATAAAAAACATAATTGTAACAAATATTAATAAGAAGAATATTTTTATTTTCACACATTTTTCACACACGTTTCCTAGACTACTAAAATAGGCTACCACTTTCAATGTTCCGATGCAAAGTAGCCTAAACCTTTTACATTTTCTTTCGAAGAAACACAAATAATTGCATTTTGTGAATTTTAACTTCAGTTTTTTTTCTTTCTTCTGTCGTCAAATATAACACATCAGCGAGGCAAAGCTGATGGCTATTTGCTAAAACATGTTTTAAAGTGTTTGTCCAATAACTTATGGTTAAAGCGCCTCTCTGCGCTCAACAGCTGCAAGTGCACTCTACAGCGCCGTGGCGTCTGTAAAAGCTTAATTCTGGTTGTCCACCATCTGTAGCAATCGGATCCCGAGGGAATGGCGCTGCGAGCCTACACCCCCCAGACCTCACTTAGCTACCTGGTGTTACCCAAGACACCGGAGGCCACAGGGTCCATGCGTTGATTATAGAACCTGGCAAAGGTGTTGGGTGTTGCCAAACCCCGCAGCTCTGCAGATGTCTGCTATGCCAACGCCCAGGAGGAGGCCACACTCCGGGTGGAATGGGCTCTCACTCCCAGGGGGAATGGTTTTCCCCTGACCTTGGTAAGCCAGACTGATAGCATCCACCACCCAATGGCCAACATCTGTTGGGAGACAGCATTCCCCTTCTGCTGTCCTCCAAAGCAGACAAAAAGCTGCTCACAGTTACGAAAACTCCGGTTGCGTTCCACATAAAAGTGCAGCACGTACAGGACACTCCAGGGTCAGGTCTGCCTCCTCCAACGGCAGCGCTAGTAAATTCACCACCTGATTCCAAAAGGGCGTGGTGGGAAACTTGGGCACACATCCAGTTCTGAGTCTCAGAAAAACATGAGAGTAAGCTGGACCGAATTCAAGGCACAAATCACTAACTGAGAAGGAGTCCTCTTCATCGAGGTCAATGCGAGCAGGAGTGAAGTCTTTAAGTATACATACTTCAACTCAACTGCATCAAGAGACTTGAAGGGAGGTCCCCGTATTCCCATGAAAGGACTAGGTGCGATCTGGTCGTATTTTACCTTCTCGCACCCCTGAGGAACCTGATGATCAGATGATGCTACCCGAGGAAAAGTCCATCTACTGGATCGTGATAAGCCGTGAAGGCAGCAACATATACCTTCAAAGTGGAAGGGGACAGCCTCCGTTCCACCTTTTCCTGGAGAAAGGAAAGCGCCACTCCAATTGAGCATCTCTGAGGAGCACCAGTCAGTGAACAGACCCCACTTTAGAGCATAGGCCTGCCTCGTCGAGGGTGCTCTAGCTTGAATGATAGTATCTATCATGGCCTGGGGAAGGCCAGCGAGATCCATAAGCCACAAATGTAGGTTCCACAGGTCAGGAACCTTCCTCAGGGGAATTTTCCAGGGAGGGGCTGTCGTCAGGAGCATAAGGTCCGAGAACCAGGTTCCACTGGGCAAGAACGGGGCAACCAGCAGAACCTGCTCCTAATCCTTTCTGATCTTCACAGGGTCTGTGGAACAGATCCACCTGTGCCTTCCCAAATCGACTCCAAATCAGCTGAATTGTCCCAGGGTGGAGTTTCCATTCTCCGGGTAGAATGAGTTGTTGTGAGAGCGCATCGACTGTACAATTAATCTCTCCCGGAATGCGAATGGCCCGCAGGGATTCGAACCATCGCAATGTTTTCTGTCCGAACCAGAACATGCTTACCCCACAACATTGAAAGAAACCGACCCAGAGCAAGCATCATGGCCAGCAACTCGGCAATTGACATGCCACTGCAGTTTAGGTCCTGTCCAGGAGCCAGAGGCTGCTTGCCCATTGCATACAGTGCCCCAGCCCGTCATGGAGGGGCCACTACCACAAGACAGGGTCCGGCCATGGACTGAAGAGCCGGCGACACTCCTGGGAAATGCCTATCCAGAGAGTACCACAACACCATGCCCATCTCAGGACTCTGCCCAGCAACCAATGCTGTAGCGTGCTTATACGAAGCAGACCAAGTGTGTCAACGTGGCCATCGTCGGAGGTGAGGAAACTCCCATACCCAGAAGGACATGCTTTTACGGACTGTACAGGTGGGACCCCATGACGTCAGTCAATGATGTAACGTCATAGTGGCTGACTGAAAAGGAACATTGCCAAAAAAAACATTAAAAAAAGGCCCCAATTCATATTAAGTGGCCCTAATTCTGGTGTACGTACATAGTAACTATATACACAGTAACTATAGGTGTAATACTTAACAGTAACAACCCTCAGATGGTATGTGAAAAGTGCAAATGTGTGCAAACAGGACATACATAACTATATTTTGTACCAATTTGTATAAGAGTAATTGTAACAATTTGATCCAGGGAGTGGAGATGGGTAGGTTTAGGGGTGGAAATGGTATCCAGTGGGTGGAGATAGGTCAACCTGTCTGTATAGGTTCTTTGTACAATAGCGGTGAAATACGACCCATCAGAGCGTATACAAAAAGTGCGCCCCTATCAGCAACAGAACATTGGCAATGTGATTCAAGATTGGTGTAGCTCAGTTTGTAGAGAGATGAATTATAAGAAGGGACGTGATCATGCGATCATGGCTTTATAATAAAATCATAATCTTGCACTAATCATTTTGTAATGGGTAAGTGTTGTCAATCGTACAAAATAAACCTAGTAAAATATGTTTTAATCACCGTGAAATTGGTGTAAAAACTCTGAAAGACGCAATACGACACTGTCATTATTTTTACGCCTGCTAGAGGGCGCGTACCTTTATAAACATAAATATAGGTTGTAATAAGGTACTTGCACAAACAACCCATAGAGTCGTTTATTTGGAGGACAGGCTCAGATAGGTAGGTTTAGGGAAATGTAAAGTGAGAAGAGTTGGATCTGGAGTTGGTTTATCATTGTAATACCAGTGTACTTGCATAGTAAATCCTCAGGAACTGTCCACCTAATATAATACACTTTATGTGTAAAGCCTAACTTACTGCTCACAGCGGTGTAACATCAACGTTACTGCATGGTAAATTCATAGGAATTGCCTACTTAATATAAACACTTTCTTTACCAAAACAAACTATTAGTCCTGTTACACATTTGTACTTTCATTACCAAAAAGCGTTGTAACCAGTGTCTGCTCCTGGTGTGTGTTCACGGTGTGTGTGTGTGTGTGTGTGTGTGTGTGTGGTTGATCACTTCTCACTGCTGTGTGTGTGCACTTGGGTGGGTTAAATGCAGAGCACTAATTCCTTGTACGGGAAACCATACCTGGCCACTTGTCACTTCCTTTTGTTAAACATTTGCACTTACACATACCAATCAGTGAGTTGTTACATATGTGAAGTTACACAAACATTACAGCTGTAGTATGTATGCACACAATGGTATGTACACATCTAATTACAATTTACTAAGTGCACAGATATTAGGCACACTTAATATAAAGTGGGACCCATTTTCAAAATAATGTCCTGGAACATAGTCGGCAGTACTCATTGTTGTAGTTACTGTGGTGTCATATGCTGAACCTACTTGTGTCAGTGTGAGATTGTGTGCCCGACTTAAGGGAGATTTCAACAGTGGGCTGTTTATTGCTATGGCGGTTCCCTCTTCTTGTCTGCCCGCAATGCTATGTGTACTTAAACTTTACATACTAAGTACACATGTATTTGGGACACAATATAAAGTGGGACCTTTTTTTTTTTCTTTTTTTTTTTACAGCATTTGACTTTACCTTCTCCATATCAGTGAATGTCTGTATCTGATTAGCATAGTTTAACTTTGTTTTAATCACAATGGCTTGGTGAGATTTGCACTAACTTTTAAAACTCAATACCTGTGCAATTGCAGCCATTTTGAAAATTGCCATGGCAATGAAGAAGTTTTTCTGGGGAAGAGAGTTTGGGATGCCTCGACAATGGCAGTAAATGGAGATAAGGTCATCTGGAGAGGGAATTCCTATTCAAAAGCAATGTATGAATGAAATATAGAGATAGACAAGAATATATGGAGGCAAGGACAAGTTTAGAAAATGCCAGGACTTACAAAATGACACTACATTCCAAACTCTACAGAAATATAAATAGAACAAAAAAAAAGAGAGATGTCCCACCTTTCACTCCTGTGACTCCACCCATTGTGCTGATGACTTTGTAGTGACTGGGCCAGTAGAGGGGCATTAGAAAGTAGGCCAAGTCTGCTATCGGCTGTCCGGTAGTGGACAGTTCCCAGTCTAGTACAGCCAATACACGAGCCTGCAGAGAGACAATAGTTTTCAGGAGACCCAGATATACAGTATTGAGATTTTGGTGGTCTTTGCATAGGAATAGTTCCCTAAAAAAATCTAATTAAGCCACCATTCTCCAAAGCCCCCATTGGTGGTTGCTGAACCCATGGAGGTCCCTGAATCACTGTCCGGTTGGTTCTGGAGGGCGTCCTCAGCTCTGTCGCTTCCATTCGCAAGGTTCGTTGGTAGCGCCAGGCTCTGCTGTGGCAGCAGCGGTGGACTCGGGGATCTGCTCCGCGTCGTGGGGAGATGGTGGGCTGGGTTCTGGGTCTGGAGTGGCACTCCACAAAGGCGGCGAAATCCGCTCAAGAGCCATCTTCGGATAGTGGCACTCTGTGCTAAGGTCTCAGGCTTTGGCGATAGAAAGCACAGTGTGCTGTCGCACATAAACTATTATGAAATTATGAAACAAATCTTATCTAGATTAGGACCACACAAATTTACCAAATTAAAATTTTCTGTTAATAAAGAACCTTGATTTATTAAATATCCCCCAAACTTATCTTTAATTACTTGTTTCACTTAAAATGGGACAGTACCATGTATGTGGATCATGACTCCTATGGCCTGGGATGAAAACGATGCTGTGAATACACTACCCTGCCATCTCCTCCTTATCTTTAACACCCCTTTTCTAATAGGAAATACATATACTTTAATTTATTCATAACTTGTTTATTCATAACTTGGTTTACATTTTTAAGTTGTGGTAGACCTCTGCAGTTCCAAGATACAAATTTAAGAGATACTTCTTGAGACATCTCTAACTAATTATTATAAAATTAAGAAATAATAATAATAATAAAAAAGCAATGTACGGGTCTGTTTATGTAAGTTAACAACAGCCTGGCAGGATGAGTCATTCCATGGCGGATCCCCAAACCGCGTAGTTCCTGGCGAATTGGATCAAACTGCTTCCTCAGCTGGTGTATTCCAGTGGCCAAGTCCGCGTAGAAGCGAATTTGCTGGTTCCTAAACCGAATGTCATGTTTTGCCCTTGCAGCCGCGATAACTGCTTGCTTGTCCTTATAGTTAAGGAAGCGCATTATCAATGTTCTGAAGAAAACTCGGTTTTCATCGAGTTTATAGCAGCCAGTATTGCATCCAACTTTACTCCTTCAGATGTCTCCTCGCTGTTGGCCTCATTTTCTGCCTCCTCTGATATGCTTTTCTGCGCCTCATCACAAACACGAAACTTGGTTAACTTTGACTGCTTTGAAGATTTGCAGCTTTCTTTGCTTAATTTACTTTACTTTAACATTGTGCTATTCTTGTCAGATGATACTGCCCAATTTTTATTACAATCTCGAGTGTTTTTAATAGAAAATGATTTTAGTTAGACCAGAGAGGCACGAATAAGATCTTCTCAGGTGGCTGCCATAACCGTAAGTCGTATTACAGTTTTTATAAATCTTAGTTAACGTTAGTTCATAAAAATACAATCATTTATTGTTAGTTCATGTTAGCTCACAATGGATTAATCAATGTTAATTACACAACATGTGATTTTAATTATATATTAGTAAGAGCATAAATTATTTATTAAAATTGTTTTTCAAATATTAAAACAGTTTTAAATTGTAATAATAATTCACAATATTATTATTTATTTATTGATTCATTTTTATAAAAGCAGCTTTGGCAAAAACATTAAGAAAATCAAAACCATTAAGAAAACTTTTCAATGATTTATATTTAATACATATACATCACGTATCAGTACCTCTGTAGGGTGGAATATCAGGTTGTCAATTCTGAAATCGCCATGAACAAGGGACACTTCATTGTCATTGGTTGGCAGGTTGTGGCTTAGCCAATCAGAAAGTTTATCCATGGCTGGTATCTCTTTGTGGGCAGAGGCTTTGTACTGCTTTGTCCATGTGGAGACCTGGAAGATTTTTTTTTAGGAGTAAAAAGAAGACAGTAGCTTTAAAGAGTAATAATATTTGAATAACACTGATTTCAAATCAATACCTTGATTTTATCATCTTGATTTGATGATTTTATCATCTCACCTGTCTCTTACAATAACCTTTTCCCTTCCCAAATCCCAAGAGGTCAAGTGTACTGACATCTAGGGAGTGCAGTTTGGCTAGCGTCTCCACTGCAGCCACAAACAGAGCTGTCCGCTCTGCCGCACTGACCCCTGGGAGCCTCAAGTCCTTGAATATACGTCCCTGATGTGAAGATGTACATTTACAGCATATCATCATCCTTAAAAGAATCCCTCCATTCATAAACTATTGAAAACTACACAGACTGATAAGTGGGGTGAAAAAACCTTGCCTGCCCCCTTCTGGCCAAGTGTGCAATTTTAACTACTTTGCATCTTAAAGAGAATTACAATTACAATTGTTAATGTTTAACTCAAAATGGTTAAAAGTAGAAATATATAATTTATTATTGCATGAAAATGTATTAATTTATTGAATTACATTTATTGAATGAAGTTAACAATGCATCCATATTTATGTATAAATATATATATATATATTTTAGTTTTTTATATATACCCTTAAAGTGCAACACCTCAGTTATATATATATATATATATATATATATATGTACATATTCATATGGCTGTTAGATTTTTATATAGAGTTTCTTTTTTTTACACTTATAATTTTTGATGTTATTTTATACTTATCCTTTGTTAGTACTTTTTTCTTATCTCTTATTTTTTAGTACGTTTTAGCACAGTTGGGGAGTACTTTTCAGCCACATTTCACTGTATATTGTACCAGCTATAACTACATGTGACAAATAAAGAATCTTAAATCTTGAATCAATAACATTTTCGGGCTATGAGTACCTGTACATGTTCCATGATGTAAAACTCTGTGCCGATGACATGTGTATCTGCGCAGTACAGCACAGGATGAGGAACAGGAAAGCCAACAGAATACAGGGCCTTTTGAACAGCATACTCTCTATCTATCTGCAGACACAAAATATCTGAGATTACTTAACAGAACCATGGTTCTTTGAGAAAAGAAAATAATAAATTTCTCCCTTTCGCTGGAAATTTAAGCTATTGCATTGCGAGATCTAATGCCACTTGAAAGCAAGGAAGAGTCAGCCACTGTATAACTCTGTGTGGAGCATCATTACCTCAGAACCTTTCAACTAAGCAAGGGCTTACTTATAAATACTCTGGAGAGATGAGGAGTTGATACTGGAAGTCACATAATTATAGGAACTAGTCACCAAGGCGGTTCCTCAAGAAATAATTGTTGCCCTAGGGTCATATGGTCATTTTCTTGAAGCAGACAGTGACACTGTTAGCACTAACATGAGAATAAGTTAGGATAAGCATTTGAAGGAAAAATATTATATTTTCTTTTTTTTTTCTCAAACCCTGTCTGTTGTAAACACTCCCAGAGGACATTACTTCACACTCGTACACACAACTGTTAATTACTGTAGTTACCTGAAT
>JAUMHQ010000090.1:5284652-5295440 GCA_032361165.1 Enteromius paludinosus | reverse complement strand
TGCTACACTTAATGGCAATATTGCACTGGTCTGATGGACTTGGTTGAACAAAAATAAACAATATTTTGTTGCTTAAGGTTATGTATTCAGTCATTATTCAATGGTATACTAAAAAAAAAAAAAACTTACTGCTCACTGTTCTCAGCTCATGCGATTAACTTCGATTAATTAATTACAAAGCCTCTAAATAATTAGATTAATTTTTTTAATCGAGTCCCGGCCCTAGTTAAAACCTATGCTCTTAGTGTCAAATGCAGAAACGTTCATTCATGCAATCATGACCTCAAAGATACATTATTGTAATGTTTTATAGGGGGGTTGCTCTGCATGCTTCAACTGGTCCTAAATGCAACAGCTACAGATCTTACTATTAGCCCGGTTCTGTCAACACTACAACGGCTCACCATACAGATTTAAAAATCTTGCTTATTATTTAAATAAGCCCTGAATTGTTTAGAACCTCAGTAGTTGAGCGAGATCTTATCACATTTCTGTCCACCACATCCATTACATTCTCAAAACTCAAAACAATTTGATAATACCCATACTATCATAATAGTGCCCAAGCTCTGCTATAATTTACCTAACATTGTTCAGGAGACAGACACACTCTGTCAGTTTAAATCTTGATTAAGGACCCATATTTTTACCAATTCTAATATTAAAATCCATTAAAGGATTGTTTAGCTGCATTAATAAGGGCAACCGGAACCGGGACACTTCAGGGAAAAACGCTATAACCCATAACACCTGAGGTACTTGTAACATCATAAAAAGTATGGAATCTATGATAATATAAGTATATTTCTTTCTTATTCTGAGGTCACCATAGCCTCCAGATCCAGTCTGTGTCTAGATCAGATGGCCACAGCAGTCACCCAGATCCAGTCCGTATCTGCATTATAATTAAAACAGAACATTTAGCAGGATTTAAAATTCAATCAGTTGTCTCTCTCACTTTCTGCATTTAAGAAATTTAGTACATTGGCTTATATGATGACCTGTCCCCCACCCCAGAGCTAGTCTTTCTATCCAGTCTCATAACAGATATTATACCAAACCCCTTTTTTTGCTCTTATACCACTCTCGCAGCGCTCCAACTAAATGAAATTCAAAACACGTGTTCGGGCCTTATCATCCAGTCCTGTCAATCATTGCTAAGGCTATATATGAGCAACAGTCATTGCTCTGTTCCAGCAAACTCTTCCAGAACACGGCCTGGCCCTATTCCATGAAACATGTCCCACCCTGATGAGCTTTACCTGTTTACTTCGGACAAGAAACTTCTGCCATCGAGAGCCAAACTCGGTTTCTCAAAAAAAAGGGTTCATGTATGGATAATGCCGCTAGTAACAAGGTCATCCTTTCTGCATCCTCATCCAGATTGGAGTTGTTGTTGTATGCTGTTTACCTGAAGTTACAATTTGGACAGACTAGATACATTATCCCTCCCGCCCACTCCCAAGACGCCCCAGTTGTCAGTTTAATGGTGAGTTCACACCAGACGCGAATTGTTCGAATAAATCGCGCTGTTTGCACGTAGTTAGAAGCGTGAACATTTTGAGTGTACTCGCTTCATTCGCGTGTACAACAAGATGCGAATTTGTGGCATGAGAGGGGCTTCTTCTCCACTCTCTGCATTGGTGGAGGGGAAAGCAGCAAAACATTTACTACTAATACAGGTAGTAAGTTCAGGTAGGACGCTATGGAGTAGCATGAGTCCACTTCGCAGGAACGAGCTGGGACCTGGAGTGCTGTGTGGTGTGTGCTTATATGTGCAGAGTCATTAGTGTTTGGATCCATGACAGGTGTGCAGACAGGTGATGATGATGATGATGATAATTGGTGTGAGCATGATGGAGTGAGGGTGAAGCCCGGCATGGGCGTAACACCTTGTGAACAGGTTCAAAACATTCAGAAGTGTATACCCCTGCTCCTGACATGATATCAGTTGCCAGAACACACACAGACTAACCTGCAGTAAGTCGAAATTTAACTATTTGTGGGAAGAAAAGCAATGAGGTGTTTTGGTAATATTGCTTGGAATAATGCATTATGCATAAAGGGTATTTTTGTACATACAGGTATGAATGATTAGTTTATACTAATAATTATATGACTGCCTTTAATTTGTAATTAATTTTGTATGTAAGCTGTCTTCAATCTATTTCGCCAAAAAACTATAATTGTGTCATCATAAAAATTTCATTATAATGCCTAGCAATTTACCAAGCTACAGATGTAAAATAGTAAAACAAAAGTACCAATAGTAAATTGTTTTAGCGTCAAGACATTACTAATTATTGAAGCGTATTATGCTTCAGACAAAGACAACACACCCACTGGACAAAGGTTGCAGCCCACAGAGCACAGCAACAGAAGATTCAAACAAGAATGTACAGGCAAAGGACAAGATCTAAGTAGACAAATACACCACCACACTCTTCTAGTGGATTATAAAGTAATGGTTTGGCGGGATTATTTTTGTATGAAACTTTTTTTTAATGAAAATCATATAGTGTGCCATTAAGAAAGATAACACTCTTTCCCAAACAAGATAGAAGCTAAATGTGACTTCTTGTTTGTCCTAACAGATAGACATGCTCTTCCGGTAACCTTCCTGTCAGGATTTGCTGTGGAAGTTTCTGTTTCCTGTGGGCTAAAGATTTAGGCCTAGTATGTGGGGTAAAAACTAGGGTATTTTTGTGTTAAATAGACACATTCAAGTTGTCTACCTCAAAAAAGTTAACATTTTGCTACTATTTACTCATGGATAACTATTTACTAGTTTCCATATGGATAACAAAAGTTTCCACAGGCACTATATAGATGGGGGAAATTGGGAAACCACTTTTATTGATTTCCTCCCCTAATTAGCTTTTAGCTTTTTTCAAACCATCCATCAGACACAATATAACACATTCAGATTAACATTAGCTACTCAGTATATAGTAATTCAGAAAACAAGCATGATGTGGCTAAACATGCAGTTCACTCAAGCAGATGTACTAAACTGATAAGAACAATGTTTCACAATAAACCTGGCTGATGTTGAAAAAAACAAAAATAAGAGCAAACATGTCTAGTCATTTAACTGTAAAGCATTAACACTATACAATGCGCTGCAAACTTCAGAAAACACATGCAAACAGAAAAACACACATACAAACAGAAATAAACAACAACACATTAAGAAAACATCTTCCTCAGTTTGACAACACAGGCGCTGCAAACACACGAATGCGCTGCTAACACAGAAACGTGTTGCAAATAGCACAGACCACAACGGAACCTCAAAAAGTGACGAACCCATCTGAGAGTAACTCTAGCTAACATAGCATTAAAATAATGTTTTACAGTTAAGTGTGTAATTCGTCAGATTATTCTAATAGTATCCAAAAGACCTTATAATCAGGTTGTTAAAATAAACACAAAAAACTCACCTTTTAGTTCAACGACATCTCTGCTCTAACCAAAAGCCACGGAACAAATAATCAGGTCCCAGATAGGTTTGTCACTTTTTGAGGTCCCCCTGAAACATTTCCAGTGTGGTCTGTGCTGCACAGCCGTTTCTGTGTTTGCAACGCGTTCTGTGTGTTTGCAGCGAGTTTCTGTGTTTGCAGTGCCTCTCTGTGTTTTGTTGCATTGTGAGAATTTGCAGTTTGCATGTGTTTTTTCTGTTTGCATGTATTTTTTTCTGTTTGCGTGTGTTTTCTTCTGTTTGCATGTGTTTTCTTAAGTTTGCAGCACGTTGAGCTCTCTCGGCCACCGTATATCCAGCCATTGATCTACATTTTATGCAATGTCCCTGTAATTCACAAATACATGTGTGTGTGCAAATTTGTACTCGGTAAGTCCTTAAATTATGAGGACCAAATGCCTCCACAAGTATAGTAATACCAGGAAATACTGACCTTGTGGGGACTTTTTTGTGGGGTCCTGATAAGGAAGCAAGTTTATAAATCATATAAAATGAAGTAATTTGAAGATCTAAAATAGCAGAAAGTTTCCTGTGGGGGTAGTGTTAGATGTATGGTTAGGATAAGGAGATAGAAAATAAAGTTTGTACAAAACCATTACGTATTTGGGAAGTTCCCATAAAACAAAAACTTGTGTGTGCATGTGTGGTCACTGATGCCACGGGGGGCTAAATTTAGGAGGCACACACTTAGCAATGATATAAGTCAGAGAAGTATTTATACTGCCTAACTTGGTGATTCAAAAACAAGCAGTGGGAAACAGCCAAAGAGGCCAAATATCAATTTAAGGCATGTAACTAAACATATAGCTAAAATTATCCTAATTAAATCTTTAATTCAACACCGATAACATTAAAACCTGAGTAGCACTGTCAGATATCTAAATCCAATAAGGTCTGGACCACAGCAAGGTAAATTAAATAAATAATAATAACAATGATAAAATAACAGTGAAAGATGGGCAAACAGTATCAGTATTCAAGAGGTAATTTTCTACTTGTCTTGTTTCCAGGTTGCCAGTTTTCAAAGGCTGTGAATGCCTATTTGTGTAGTAGAGTAATAAAGGTTAGGAAATGTTTCACAGAATAAGAAAAAAAGGCACCAATGCAGAACAATTTGGTGGAGATGGCACGTCATTACATTGAGATAATATTAAAATTTGGGAGTGTCTTGGGTGTATTCATAAAAATACATGGAAAAAGTACTTTTCTGACTAAAATGAATTTTAAAATGATGTTATGTAAAAAACTTATTGTCTGTGGTAAGTCCTCAATATGTTGTATGACAAGTGCTGGCATGTAAAAGCTAAAAAAGGCTGCTCTATATTCAGAAAGCTCTAGTCACTGACTCATCTGTTTTAAAAGGCAAAGAGTCACATGATAGGTCTGACTTGTGTGTCACTGCATCTAGTCCAGTGTGAATTATTAAGCAAAACACTTGAACCTTGTTCCCAAACCAAGAAACACATTTACTTCCGGTGGGTACTTACAGTGGACAAACATATGGATTTATACAGTAGTCATATTCCTTGTCAGGTAACGTTTTACTAAAGTAACTGGTTTTATTCTAGATTAAATACTTTTTTTCATATGACCAAATAAACTTTACATCAGCAAAATTAATTAAGCACAGTAAGAGTAGTAGTCCAGTGTAAAAAATAAAAATTGTATTTCGTTTTACAGTCGCAGATGAGACGAATAGTTCTGTAAAAATGCTGCGATATGCAAAAGCATCTTCTCTTTTAAAATAAAGCAAAAGTAAAACAAAAAAAAACATTTAAAAAAACTGTAACCTACTTAAGTGCATTAATGATTCATACAGTAGAATAGAATAGAATACATAATTCGAGTAGAAATTAATAACATGACACCTACCTTTCATCAGTGGGAACTTTACTAAATCTTGCCTGTCTTCAGGGAAACACTCCGTGAGTCTTTTTAAAAGTCTTCCCAAATCTGAGGAGCTTCTGTGAAGGTAGAGTATATTTCTGTCCGACCATTCCGTCCTAATTTCAAAGAACTCCTCTTCCTCTCCTCTAATGATTAGCCTGCGGATTCCGTTAACCCAACAATCCTTCACGAACATGTTCACCAGGGATGTGCCCTGAAAAATCGCCGATGCCATTCTCAGTACCCTCACTCCAGCATTCTGTATGGGTGGATTTATCCTTTGCTCAACTTCAACAGCATGTAAGTCAGTCAAACTGACTCATGGTCGACTATGACGGAAAACCCACACATGTAAAGGATAATATATGAGTTGGCTTTGTTTAAAGGAAACTGAAGGTATCGAGTCGTTTGCTTCTTTAAACGTAGCAAACGGATATGCAAAAATAACACTTCTCTAAAAACAACACAAATATTAAGTAGTAAAATAGTAAGTATCTTTACGGCCCTTTCGTTTTCTTCAGCTGGGTGCGTGGTTCTCAAAACGTCGGAAGTTTTATCTAAAATTACGACCCATCCTTCAAAAAGTTAGTTTAGGCGTTCTCTGAAATGTCTGATACAATATAATATAACGGACTGAGACGGTTCGCTTTTTACACATCGGTATTCAGCTTCTTTAATCCCATAAAATATTGTTAATCACAGATGAAGTCCAGAGTCGATCAGATGACCAGAGTGAATAATAGACGCCGAAAATAGTTTTGTTACTGGCATAAAAAGACAGCGTTTCCTTCTGTTGTCAGAAGTTGAGTCTTCACCCCTCCTTCTCTCTTGTTCTCATTACCCAACAGCGCTATGCGAAGAATTTACTGGTGTGTGTGTGTGTGTGTGATTGAGTGAGAGCGAGAAAGTACTCCCAATGATCGTCATTCTATGACAACCTGATCTCACAGAATTGCGTGAAATAACCACGAAATGTTAACGCATAATTCCGTGTTAGTATATCACCCCAGTGGGCAATTGGTGTCAAATTGACATAAAAAATCTAGTTAAAAAAATAGTCAAAATGAAAGTTAAATTGATGTCAAAACTTTTATGTCAAATTGACATCCACACATTTATGTCCTATTCTACACCACCAAATAACAACACAACAGTAAGAAATGTAAGCACTTTTTATTTAGCCTATCAAGCAACAATTAAATTTCAATTACAATCAGAGTTGAATACAAATAAATTACAGTTGAACTGTAAAAATAGTAATAATAAATGAAACTTTCCAGCATTTATTCTCACATTTGTGGTAATATATACAGAATGAGCATTCAATATTATATCAAAATGTGTCAATATGTACATTGAGTAATTTTACATTTCCAACAGTACACACATTATTTTTACTGCAACATTAACATTTTATCACATAAATTAGGCAATTTCATTTTTCCTAAATTAGTACTGCACATTTAATTTTAAATGTACACCGTTCTTGAGAATCACAATCAACAACAAAGCATGTGTCAACTCCTATTTTATTATACTCTATTCAGGTTAAACCATTAAACATAAAGCATCATACACTGAATTCAAAAACTCACCACACAGACATCATATGGCTTTGACAATCAATGTATCTGCTCACATCATGGGAGTACACATTACACTGAATATTAGGACGTGTCTTTAACAGCAGCAAACTCCTATTGAAGACAAATAATATATTTAATATATTGTTCTTGGAGTGAAAAAGTGGGGCTTCAGCACAGGTTACATAAGCTCTGTGCTAATGTATAGCACTTTCCCCTAACGTAGATCTGGGGCAGGGTCCTGGAGTTATTCTCCTTGCTTATCAGGAAGGAGAGGTGTATTTGAGTTTGAGGAATTGGCAACATGACTGAAAACACAGAGGGTAAAAACAGATCAGATCAAAAAGAAAAGCTCTTTAAATTCTTCAAAACAAAGGCACTGATACATTTTAAGATCAGTCAATGTAAGTTTTATTTCAATTGAAACAGACTTACATCTTATTCTGGAACTATAAGCTTAAGCTTCTTTTATAAAGCCAGGGGTAAATGTACATAACTGAAGCAAGGGTGAATAAATTACAAGGAAGTTCATGAAACTGACTTACTGCTACATGTGTCCTATTTCTGACATATCTTTATCAGAGTATGGTACGAGGATTTTTGGGACAGAAGGAATAACAAAACCAGCATGCAGTGAATTTAACTTTAATTTTTAGAATTACCAGTGTACCTATTAAGACATGTTACTGAAAGCTCAACTTACTTGTTTTTGTTGAAGTCTGCTGACGGCATTCTGTTGGTCCTGCTTCAATAACCACTCCATCTCACTACATCGGTTGAATTGGGTCCATTTGGTCTTGTTATCGTTTTCCCCATCCACCTCATTATATGAAGGACAGCTGGAGGGTACATGTCAACAACACGTAGAAAGTTTTGATTAATTAAAATATACATACACTACCCTTCAAAAGTTTGGGATCAGTAAGGCTAGTAATGTTTTAAGTAAAGTCTCTTATGCTTATCAAGGCTGCATATATTTGATCAAAAAAAAAAAAAAATACGGCAAAATATTATTACAATATAAAATAATTTATAATAATGTGACATTTTTTTCATGATTCTTTGATAAATAAGAAGTTAAAAAGAACAGCATTTATTGAAAATATAAACATTTTCTAACAAAATATGTCTTTTTATTAATTTAACACATCCTTGTTGAATAAAAGTATAAATTTCTTTTTAAAAAATCCTTTTGAACGATGGTTTATATAGTTAGGAATTTTTTATTTTTCATATATTTATATATATTTATTAATCAGCACAACTGTTTCCAGCATTCATAATAAATGATCATATTGTAATGATTGCAGAAGGTGACAGAGACAATGCCTGCCATTTTTAACGTTTACAACTTTACCTTTTTGGCTTTCCCTTATCAGCAACAAGTTAATGAAAAATATATAAAATAAAATAATCCAAAGAAATCTGCATCAAATTAAATGCGTTTCTGCTGTAGTGAAGGCAGCACTTTAATTTAGAGGTGATTCATCTGACTGGAACTACAAGCGCGGTCAACTGTTTGAATCCACAGCAGCCAATGTAAAATTTGAATTACATGCATGTAAACACATATATTACAGTCTATGTGAAAGACACACGACGACAAAACATGAAATTATCTAACTCGAAAATTAGGTATTCTAATTAACTTAATCTGGATTCTCTGGACTCAGAGTAACATTAGTCTGACGTTTTCACTAATTTTAACAAGATTTTAAGCTTTTTAGGTGAAGCCTACGTTAGGGGAAAATGTGACTTCAAACAGCTAAGACTAACAGTTACAAACCGGTGTTCTGGTGAATTCAGTTCCCCTGTTTCCCCCTCACTGTGCATGCGCAATTTCGCAGTGTTGCCAAGTCCGTAAAGTTTCCGCAGTATTTTTAACTAGCAATTGTGCATTCCTTTTGTTTTTAACCTGGCAACCCATGCGCTGTGAGGTGGAAACAGGGGAACAGAATTCACTGGTGGCCCCGGTGAATTCAGTTCCCCTGTTTCCCTCTCACAGCGCATGCGCAACTTAAGAACGACAATCGAGGAGGAGCAAGTCAATGCAAAAGGTTAATTTCACCATATTCACAATACAATTTGTAATTGTATTTTGCTAGAGTCAGATTTTACTTCGAATTCTAACTTTGACATGCTTAATAAAGTATAATATAATAATATATAATATCATACACAAAGCCAGCGCTTCTTCAACTGGTGGGTCGCGGAGTGTATAGGAAAAAAACATCAATAACAAAAAACTTAATTCAAAATGTCTTTTTTTTCCCCTTTGATGCGAGACCTTTACTTTAAAAGACACTTGTTTTATAATTTGAAGCCCAGAAGGTAGCCTAATACAGGGGGCAAACCAGGGCGGTCGTCAGAAATTCTTCAACGGGGGGCAATTCATTTTTAGGGGGGCACACTTTATGATCTCATAAATAGATAATCACAAAAACAACCTGTAGCTATTTTTATTTAATGATTTGTTGACTTTTGAGTTATGTGTTATATTATGACTTTAATTTATGTTAGAATCAGCGCTCAAATTGATGCATCTTCTCTTTAACACGTGTAAATAAGACGATCACTGCGCAGTAGCGAGATTCGTTGATTATAACTTTGTGATATCGAGATGAGATGGGTTATAGCTTTTTAATTATTAGTTATATGGAGCTTTCAGTGCCATATTATTCATTCAAAATTTGAATAGAAAAGTTAGAAAAATTGGACAAATACTGTGTCAAATAATCTATGCATATGACTCGCAATTAAAGCTTTTTAATTTCAAATTCCAACAACACAACAATAATAAAACAATAATAGGCCCAGCCTACAAAACACGACATGACAAGTCTATAAAAAACAATTAAAAAAATAAAACTAATTCAGGATGATTAAAGAAAAGTTTTTTTCACGGTATACTAAAAAATAGAGCTTATAAGCAGCTACAAGACTATAGTAGCCTACAAATATATATATATATATATATATATATATATATAAAATCATAAAATAAAACACAAATTATAGACTAATGGCATTCATTATAAAGACTATAAAAGTCTAGCCAAAACGATTATAGCCTATGTAAATAGAAAAATGTCCAGATTATAAAACCTGGCAAAAGTGTACGGCAAGGACCAGCCGGCCGATCCACAAAGGGAAATATTGCTAGCCCACGCCCAGGTTGAGGCAGTGGATCTAGTGGAATGAGCTTTATACCCAAGGGACAGTCCTGGCCCAAAAAGTGAAAGCCAGAAGAATAACGTTGCCTATTCGCTTAACAGATGCCAGTGCCAAAAGCAGTGCAGTCTTAAGCGTCAGCACTTTCATAGTGGCCGTTTGCAGGGGCTCAAAGGGGGCTCCTTTAAGTGCATTCAGCACCATGGGCAGGCCTCATGTGGGGACTGTGCGAGGGCGGGCGGGTCTCAGCCGCCTAGCGCCTCTCAAAAACTGGATGATTAAAACATCTTTGCCCACTGTCTGTCCTGCTATCAGGTCGTGGTGTGCTGCTATGGCCACCACGTACGCCTAAAAGTGGAGGGGGAGCTAAGGTACAGTATCAGGTGATGCCACACGCCTGCCGGCACCCATGTCTTTAACCAGTCATGCAGAGGCCGCATGTGTAAGAGGCCGAGCTGTAATACTGCTGAGGCTGCTACCATTTTTTTAGGAAGTGACAAGTGGCCAGGTGTGGTTTCCCATACTAGGAATTAGTGCTCTGCATTTAACCCACCTAAGTGCACACACACAGCAGTGAGAAGTGATCAACCACACACACACACCCGGAGCAGTGGGCAGCCATTGCTGCGGCGCCCGGGGAGCAGTTGGGGGAACGGTGCCTTGCTC
>JAUMHQ010000090.1:5232653-5266280 GCA_032361165.1 Enteromius paludinosus | reverse complement strand
TATACTCACGCAGTGATCAGGTGCACCTGAGCACAATCAGTGCACGCCAATGTTTCATTGGCCTTTAGTAAAAGGCTAAAAGGCAATTGGTCTCTCTGGCGGGTTCCCATATGTAATGTCTCCGTTCCCTCCTTCAGGGAATCTGGGTTAAGTTCGTAACCTAAACGCTCTCATCCCACATCTTTAAATTACATACACAAGCCTGTTAAATTTGTCTCATCTATAACTGCTTAAATAATTTTGGAGGGCAAGTGCACAAATTACTGCATAATAGCCAAAAATTTGCTCTCTTCAGCAAGGGTGGTGAGGAGGGAGCTCATGTCACCAATAGCCATGTTGTTAGTGCCTGGATGAAATGGAGCTGAAACACGAGGAGTAGTCAGCCGAGAGGGAGTTCTAGACAGACCCTGGAAAAAACTGGGACTGATTATGTCAGACACCTCATTACCCTGCTTATAACCATCCTCAAGGAGGGAACAAATATCTAAACCAACATTATCTAAAACACCTAGGCTTTCTTCTACTGTACTGGTCACATGATCTACCCCAGGGGACAGAAGGGCTTCAGAAGGTGTTTCTGTCTCAGCTGTCAAGGACTCCGATAAACATGACTGTGCTGTATCATTAAACGTGTCAAAACACTCAGCAATAAACACAGGCTTTTGTCGCTGGATGCTGGTTTGAATGTAATCATCTGTCTTAAGCTTAAGTCCTGAAACCTGATTTGCAAGAGAGCAATTGGTTTCATTTCCATTTCTCAAGCTCTGCCGCTGCCATGAATGTGCATTATGACCATTGATAACCTGCTGAATGAAGTTGGGTTGTGTGTGATATAAGGCTCTATGGCCAGTATTGACAAGAGGGTGAGTCATAGGATGTTGGGCCCGGTGAGGCAGAAGAGTTGCCGGAGACAAGCTGCAGTTAGCTGGACTTTGCAACAAAAGGTTGCTGTTGATTTGATGTCTTATTGTTTGATTTTGCTTGAGGTTATTTTGGGATATAGTTGTCTGCTGGGTACAGCTGGGACGGAGGGGGCCCAAAGAGATACGAGAGAAATCTGGTCGACCAAAGTTGTTGGGCTTTGATTCAAGTTTTAAGTTTGAAGGAGCCTCATTCTTAATGCCTGGATTTGTTCTGGGCTGTTGTTGGGATGGCTTTGCAATTTGTTGTTGCTGCTCTGAATGTATGCATCTGTAATTCATACCTGCCATGTGCTCGACACTATCTTTACAAAGAGATGAGTGTTGATCCATGAACTCTGTATGCAGTTGTTGCTGCACAATCATGTTTCCAAAGCAACCAAAGGTGTTGCTCACTATGCCACTCTGGTCTGACCATCTTCTGCACCTCTGTGACTGCTGTCTGGGATGAGAAACATCAGCACTACCAGAGGTCACTTCATTCCACTGGATAGGCATTATATCTTTACTAGTGGTTTTCCCTTCTGTCTCCTCCTGTTGCTGTTGTGGATTGAGGATGTTCTGGACATCTGCAGTACCCTGGTCAAAACTGGATCTACGGGGACTGGAATCACTGCTGTTGTTGTCTTGGTTGTGATCCGATTCTTGATCTTGGGAATGAAGATACTGCACCAAGTCATCTGGCAGAATGTCTTCATCAACATGTAACAGAAGGCCTTGGTCCATTGCCAAGTCCTCAAGTGCTGATTGTTCCATGATGCTGGGAGGGCAAGGCGAGTGTAGACTTCTCTGTAAGATGTAGTTCTGGAAGCTCAGACTGTTATTTTCTCCATCTAAATAATGATTACCAGCAATATAGGGTAATGAATTCATGCTGTTTAAACTGCTGAAACGCTGGAACTGTGGCAATCCAAAAGCACTAGTATCGCGTGTACGCACAGGGTCACTGGCTCTTCGATCACTATTCCCTGGACCTTCAACAGGATACAGCCCCCTTCGTTGATACACTGCTTGACTGCCATGTAAGTTGTGCATACCATCACTACAGCGACGTGGCCTGACTATTGGTGGTAGTGTAAGTTGACCCATGTTCTGTTTATCTTCCATCAAAGCCAGACGAGATTTTAAGCTCATGTGCTCCATGTTTGGCAAGGGTGTGGGAGGAGGCCCACCTGTAGCAGCGGCATACTTGGCCTTCAGGTGATAGTGTTGAGCCGGAGTGAGGTTGAGAACACCTCTTGCCCCCATCCCACTTCCTCCAATCCCTCCACTTCCACTGTACACCATCCCACTCAAACTTTCTTGACCTCCACATTGGCTGGCTTCACTGGAGCGTCGTGAGGCATCAGTGGAAATAGGGTCATAAGAGTCAGTGGCACTGAGATTGTGAATATGCCGATGGTGGTTGTGCTCTGACTGCGAGGCCTGGCTAGAACGACGGCTGGAGAAGCAGGGGGAGATGCCAGAGGATCGACGACTGCTGCTCAGGTAGGCCGAGCTGGTGTTGCTGCCACTGCTGTCCCGGCGTTCACGCAGCAAATTTAACACCGTCAGCTCTGTGTTGGATAGTTCAGGACGTGGAGGAGGCTGGGGAACCCCCACAGAACTACTCCTACCAAGGCATGAACCTAATAATGAGAAATACTCTTATTAGGTGAGGTTAAGGTTATTATTATGGTGCAATTATAATCATAATTAGACAATAATGGGTGAGTTCTTTAAGAAATTAAAAAGTGAACAAAATCAAGAACTAAAGTACATGGATTGTATTGTGTCTCAAGTCTTATTAATCTTGATTTAGTTAAAATGTTCTGATGTCTCCTTTATTGTCTGAAAATGAAGAATATATGGCATCAGGGTAAATAAATGATGAATTAATTATAATGTTGGGGTTACCTAACCATTTAAATGTGTTCAGTATCTTGACAAAGCCTCCTTAAGCAGGCCAGGGAATACTAGTTAGATGAACTGGACTTTGGGGGTCAAATAGGTATGGTTTAGATTGCCTAGTGTAAGCTCAGACTTACCCTTTCCTGTCAGGGCAGACAGGGCCTGGCCTTTAGGGGTCGGTGTTAGGGGCATATGTCCTAGCCTAGGCAAAGCTCCATTCACCTGCCTTAACCTCTCCATCTTAACATGTTCCATCCAGCGTAGGGGCCGTCCTACACTTCGACGAGTCTGCAAAGCTAGTGTTACCGCTGTGGTTGTTGCAGTGGATACTGTAGAGTCCATAATGGGGGCATCCTCCTCCTCTCCCTCTCCTTCCTCCTTCTCTTCATTTTCCTGGTCCTCAATCACTGCCTCCTCCCCCGCAAGCCCAATGCTTTTCACAGCAAATTGGACTCCACGGCCGATATGGGGGTCGCCGGTGGACTGGTCACTGCTGCATGAAGACTGACCGCCAGTGCTTGGCTGAGACGCCTAAGAGGGAAAGAGAAGAGAAACCACATATTTAAAATTGTATAAAAAAAAAAACAAACAAAAAAAAACACAACCAACAACCCTGATCTTCTGGCACATTTTACAGGTGAAATGGATGAATGCAACGAGCAGAGGGAAATGCCATGTTGCCATTTTTTTTTTATATTCTGGCATGATAATAACACCTAATAGAACCATGGTCTGCAACCCTACTCTTGGAAACCCACCTTTCCTATACCTATAATTTTCAAACTGTATTGAGGTCCTTGATTATCTGGTTCAGGTGTTTAATTAGGATTATAGCTAAACTCTGGAGGACAGTAGATCTCTGTAAGAGTATATGTACACTGCCCACCAAAAGTTTGCAAATGCTCTAGAAAAGTGGGGTTTTGGACAATATTGGTATTAATCCTTTTTAATTTGTGATAATTTTGCACTGATAAGGGTAACACAATTTTATTACATAAACAGTTTATACATATAAAATACTAACATTTTGATTCATCATATTCATCAAATATCCACCATAATCAACTATTACATCTCTGCATAATCTGGGCATCCAAGCTGCAAGATTACTCAAACATTCACTTGATATTACTCCAAGCCTCCTTAAGGATTGCCGAAAGATAATTCACACTGGTTAGACACTTCTTATGGACATCACAGTCCAGTTCCTCCCATAGTAGCTCAGTTTTGACATGCATACTGTATATTGACATATGTAATGCAATGTAATTATGTAATCAAAAAAAATATATATTATTGCTGGTCTTCAATGATAATGTCAAATGTCTTTAATGTAAAGTATTTGCACCAAAAATGATTAGGATTTGTGCTGATATAATCCAAAAGCACACTCTGTCAGGTGTGTTTCCAAACTTCTGGAGGGAGTGTAGTTAAAGTCAGTGGTAACACTTTTAACACATTTTATGCCAAATGTATTTTGCTGTCTGCATAAAAAAAAAAAAAAAGTATTTTAATAACGTTCATCTCCGCTTTTGCACAGAATGCAAGCTAAAGTGAATCACAGAAGTATGAGAAACCGGTTTTACTAGAAGTACAGTAAATAACCAACAGTGGAAGCAGAGGAAAGCTTGTTTGTGAATGAAACCACAAGTGCAGGCACAGCTCTCTGATTTAAAACTGTTGCAAAGTCAAATCCTCATACAGTTTCTAAAGGCAGCTTTATCATGCAAGCTGATATAATTCTCGTAACCACAACAAAATTGTGACAACAAAGTATACACCACGCTACAAATAATATTACAAATAATAATGTAAGAGATGACATGACATGATACAGTGACCACTGTCTGAATAATAGTTTCAGATGGCCCAGAATTAAAAGGACAGAATGAGCAGTGTAAAAGGACAAGACCTATAATATCACCATTCTCACCTGATCACCCACTGTCCTTAGTAAGAGAGGAAAAGTAATGCATGTGGTAGTGGACAAAAAAGATTCAGTTATTAATTTGAACATGCATGGCAAAAGGTAGCTGGCTATAAGCAAGTATTTGCTGAGCAATGATGAATCCAGGTAAAGAAGGTTAAACATTAGTAAAACAAGAGACATAGAAGGTTTTGTTTTTTTTAAAGGTTTGTTATTTATGGACTCGAAGCATAGCACACTGGCATTTTGTTTGTTTGTTTTAATGTGTTTTTAACATGGAAGAATGCTTACCATGGGCTTCTCTGTTTTGATTGACTTGACTTGTAGACATTCATCCTGTTTCGAGGTAGCAAGGTTATACTCCCTTTGGTCAGTGATCACTCTGAGAGGCAGTTGTCCAGGTGACTGACCTTGTCCATTACCTTCAGGTTCTCGGGGCTGAGGTGGGGGACGCGGGTATGTATCCCCACGCTGTTTCTTGGTGACATGTGCTTCAGGACCATGTACAGTCTTAACATGTTTCCGTAAAGAGCTGGGATCAGTGTATCGTTTAGTGCAACCAGGGATTTTACACACATAGGGTTTCTGAGAGAAAATAAAGAGAAAGGGAGCATTGGCATGTATGTCTATTAAACAAGTCGACAATTGCAACCCATTTCAAACATTTGTTATATTTTTAACAATAATATTCAACAATAAAATCATGATGTAATTAAGAGTTGAAAGGGCTGAAATAAAAAAAAAAAATGGTGATGTCAGTCAAAATGCAATGTTCTTAAGTAGGAGCAAGTCATCAAATTTTGTAAGAAATTTGTACTTTACTAATGTTTTTGTTGCAATAATGTGTAATAACTGATTTCATGTAGACTATAATTACTTCTTGTCCAAACCAGAGAATGTCAAAATACCTTGTTTTAGCTTTGATATGTTCATATGTGTAAATTACCTCATTGGAGTGTGTGCGATTCTGGTGTTTGGCTCGGTCTGACGCATTTGAAAAGGCTTTGTTGCAGCCTTCATGTTCACACACATAGGGTTTCTCTCCTGTGTGTGAACGCAAATGTGTCTTCAGGTTCTCCAGTCTAGAGTAGGCTTTTGAACAGCCTTCAAACTGAGAGAGAAAAGGACACACAGTAACATTGATTTGTTCTAGACAGACCAAGGCTGTTGAAGCAGGTAGCTTCTTAGGTCAGCCCACATCAAAAGATGCCCTACATAAATAAGTGTCTGAAAAAAAAGAAAAAAAAAAGAAATAGATGTATTTAATATAATTCTCACCGTGCATTTATGAGGCTTCTCTCCTGTATGTCTGCGCATGTGCACTACCAGCATGTACTGGGCCTTAAAGGGTTTCTGCTCTCTTGAACATTCCTCCCAGCGACACACAAACTCTTTCTTTTCTCCATGTATGTGATCATTATTTATGTGCTGTGGGAAGAAGAGAAGGTCCAAGTTCATGTTAAAGACATGAATCATGCTATGAATATTTTTTTATTATATTTTTTCTACATTATGTAACTCATCTATTTTGTAGGTGAAATATGCAATGACATTACTGAGCCACAAGAGGGCATCAGGGTCACAAAATTGAGTCTTGACCAAAAGCTCATCAACTGTTTAACCACCGCACACTTTAACACATTAATATTATTGAAGAGATTCAACATTATAAAACTAAGGTTTACACTAAGGAGGATGTCTAAGGTTAAAGTGTCTTGTCAATGGTAAGCTGAAGCATTTTTTAAGGGAAATTACAGAACCAACTGTATCAACATTGTAACACTGAAAGATTAAGCCTGTTTAAAAGAAGCTACTTAGTGTGCTATCTTAGTGTGTCTTTTGTTGCAGTTTGTATAAAAACACATTTTTAACACATAATTAAAAAATGCTTTTAATTACGAGTTTTTACTGCATAATATAATTGAGTGTTTGAATGTTTGTAAAAAGTAACTGTTAAAACTATTTCATTTTTTCTGGGTAGTATCACATTCCATTTAGATATCTGTATGATCCTTTCTTTCTTTTTTTTACTCAAACCTCTTTTTTTTTCTCACAGTGTTATTCTTTCTCATTTGTCATCTTTCAATTCTATCACCCCCCACCCCACCCCATCTGCTCTGTATGCTCAGTCTGCTGTGATTGTGCGTGGTTTGTGAGTGTCAGTGTCCGATTTAAACGGGATTTCAAATAAAACCCTGTCACTTCCCATCACTATAGGCCTATGGCCTTGCCATGACAAGTGCTGACAGTTGTGCTACTGTGGCAACTTTCATTCTAAGGCTTTGGGAGGGGTGGAGCAGCAGTGGGGGATGCATTTGGGATAAAATATATCCAAAGTTTAGTGAAAGCATCTCTAATGCCAGAGCTTTCCAATTGCAGCCTAGCACCTTTATTCAACCCTCTTGTTGATACTGTCACTTCTGGCTTAACCAAACCCCAATACTTCCTCTCTTTCTCTTTCATTTGCCATTTTTCTTTCCTTCAAGCCATCAGTTCCCTGTTGCGTTTCTTCTATCTTTCTCTCAACATGAGGCCTCTGCTTAGGTCCTTCTCATTTTCTATATGTAAGCTTTTTTTTTTTTGTCTGGCCGTCTCAGTCACACACACACACACACACACTGTAAAGGATTTTTAAGAATAGACGGTTTCAAAAACAAAAAAAAAACAAAAACACATTTTCATACAAATTGAGCAGATGAGGTCAACATCTGGCATCCGCACAAAGACAACAGTATGCAGCACTTATGAGTGCTTTTCCTATCCCAAAGCCATTTGATTTCAAAGGGACAGACACAATATCCTGAACATAAGTGAGCATAATTAATGAATTCCAAAGCAATGGAGCATCTCTGCAAGAGACAGAAAATCATGGATGGAAGACAGGGAAAAAAATACAAGCGAAAGACAGACAGACAAGCCAAAAGACAAAGACAAAACAGAAAAAGAAAGACAGTCAGTGAGTTGACTTCCCTCACATACAGAGCAGAAGAGCGGACAGACCAGAGTGACAGCAGGAAGGCCAAGAAAAGGCAGAGTAAAACAGCTTCTAAAAAAAAGAGTGAGAGGTGGCAGCAGAGACAGAGAGCAGAGCTCATCCTCTATTCCTCTTCATGACACAAAGGCGGCCTGCATCACAGTCCTCCCTGTCACCTCGCTGCAGTTGCAGCCAAACTTTCACAGAGTTTGGGTGAGGAACATGCACATTTGTGTGTGCGTGAGTGAGTGTGTATGCGCACACTATATTTTCTTTCACTTTTACATCGCTAGGAGTCGAAGTCGAACTGTCATTCAAACCTTCTTTTAGGCAAAGAGTTGAACTTCAATCAACTGTCTGGGTTGACTTTACAGCAAATGATCACCATGAGAATGTCCTTAATTGAGAGCAACTGTTTAGCAGACTTCAGTTTGTTTTAAAATATAATTATTTTCACCCATAAAACATGGTGTTTAGAACTACTTTGTAAGGTCAAGGTATATCTCAAAGGCAGTCAACACATGTATTTCATCTCTGTCCAATTACTGCACTATTTCTCTCCAGAAGTTACCCTGCACAACCAGTCATCAGCAAGTTCAGTATTGCCATCCTGGATAGTTTGTTAATTCTTTTTAAACAGACCAGGATGGCATTACAATTTCACAATAGTCCACCAAGTCTCAGTTACTTACTTCTAGTAATAATGTCTTGAGCCACTAACTATGCTTGTTTGTTATCCTTGAATGTATTTTTATTTGCTTATCCTGATTTAATTGGCCAATGTTAATTTGCAGTGATTAAACAATTTACTGAAATAATTGTGTTGAAGAGATGTAAGGTGTACATATATTAAATAAATTATATTATTGCTCTTTTGTTTTGTTTTGATTACTTCTATTTCCCTCTTTGTAAGTCGCTTAGGATAAAAGCATCTTCTAAATGTAAATGTAAGGTGACTTCAAGACTTCAGTATTGTCCGGTTACAGAAACTGAAACACCTTCATTTGTCGCTGGCTAATCAAGAATTTATCAGCACTGCCAAAAAAGAGAAAGCCTGACAAGATTCCCACTTTTAAAAGCACAACAAGAATCTTTGCACTGAAAAAAGAAAAGTTTTCTTTTCTTTTTTTTATGCAGATGTATTGTTAAATTAGCTAAAATGCCTAATAGTAGAATAGGATATTAAAAAAGGCATATGGAAGTTTTCAGCAACATTTTTGGAAATCACAGATTTTAAACAGGTCTAAGAAAAGTAAATGAAACACCCAAAGATCCAATTGGTTGAATGCATATTTGTCAGCACTCGATTTAAAACTACTCTTTCATCCTCCCTTTTATACCTCACTCCAACAGGGATTCTCTGTGGCAAGTGATCCGTCTGCCCGCTCTGTCGCTCGATAATGCGGAGAAAGAGCGGCAGAGAGAGATTGCAACACATCCCTGAATTCTTTTACACTCACTTGTACAAATGAGCTTAATGCTGTCGTGCGTGATGCATGACCTGGCCATGCTGATAAAAGAATAGAAAAGAAAGAAAGGGAAGTGTTGGGAGGGGTGACGCTAATGCCCTTATGGCCTGATGTAATGGCAATGGTTATTGAGCGGATGATGGCGTTGTTGTAAGCAAGTGTGGCTGCAGCCAAGGGAAATAGACTAACAGGTGCTGATGCTATGCTCGCAGCTCCGAAGAGAGATCTATTCATCTTCAGCCTGCCACGGTACAGGATGAGAGTAACCGCTGGGACTCCCAGATTCATAGGAAGAAACAAGATGCTTACATTTATTTGTTTGCTGCATGCAAATACAAACATATACACACTGGGGCATAACTCCAGATATACATTTTGTTTTCCTACCTTACTGTTGAGCAAAATTGACTGTAAGAAGTAGAATATTTTCAGATTACTGCCTTTCATCATAGTGCACACATGCATGACTGCCCTAATTTGCAGTTCTCTTAAATTCATCTGTATTGTCTTCTTATCTGGCTAGTTTTTCTAGGCCATGGCCTGCACCATTAAAATGCAGCCACGCATGAAAAGTGCCTGTTTTCACGCCAATTTCACAAAGCTCCAGGATCCGCAACAGCGTTTAGCGTTATCAAACACACACTAATAAATCATGCACTCTTTTCTCATGTCAGTTGCTAAAGAGCAATGAAAAAAGCGAGAAAAGCTGACAAGAGGCATAAAAAGATGGAGAGCAAGAGGGAGAGTGAGTATGAGAGAGTAACAATAGTAATGTGCGCGGGGGGAGTCAATTGGCATGTGTAATTCAGCGCAGCCTTTTCATCTCTCTGTAAGATACTCCAGACAGATAAGGTGTCTAATCCTCTGCCTGATCAAGAAAAATCTACATTTTGCCAATTAAAGGGTCCCTGCCAGCAGCCAGATAGGAGTCCGCCTTCCAACTCAGCCCAAGTTTATCTCCCCCGGCACTGGGAGGAGAACAGAGTAGCTTAAATGTGCTATTCTTACCATACACACACAAGGAAATAGACCACCCCACAGCGCCACCATCAGTCAGAACCATCATGAGGAAGAGACAGAGTCTGAGAGAGAGTCTGAAATTAACTCTTGCCAAACTGCAAATAGAGTCTGGAGCGGAAGAGGATACAGGGCTAAATATGAAACAAATAAGTTCTCTCAAATGAAAAAATAGTAATGTTAAAAATAGTATTATATTGCAACAAATGTCAGTTTGACAAATAATGTAATATATATATATATTGTTGTATGATTTTTATGGTTGGAAACGGTTGAAGAAGGTCAAGACTTCAGAAGTGGGATAAGGAAAAATTACTATTTTTAGAAGAGTTACAAACATTTAATGTCTCTCTATTTCATACACCACAGAGCAGCCTGGTTTTAGCTGTAAACCCACACACATCAGCAGTAATAAAGAGCCCCTATAATTTAGAGTACCCCTACTGAGAAGGAGGCAAGGAGAAAGACTGAGAGAGAACCAAGGCACCTGTAGTGGGGGTATAAGGGCCAGAGTGTTTGAAAATACAAAGGAATAAGTAAAAGATAAATAAAGAAAAAGGGAAAAAATAATTAAATAAATCAGCACAAATTGACACCCGGCTGGTTTATGTTGACTGTGTA
Organism: Enteromius paludinosus; assembly: GCA_032361165.1. Lineage (NCBI taxonomy): Eukaryota > Metazoa > Chordata > Actinopteri > Cypriniformes > Cyprinidae > Enteromius > Enteromius paludinosus. Next base: position 5,255,462 of record JAUMHQ010000090.1, on the reverse strand, counting down.
GAGTAGATAAGTGTGCTAAGTTGCAGAGATTTGATGTTTATCTTATCGAGAGCGCTAAAGCTGTGTCGATAAAAGAGCCCAGCCATGCGTCATGGTGCGAGCATGTTTCACATAGCTAAAAACGAACACTCGCATCACAAAAAAAACTATATTCCAACCTAAAATTAGACTGTGATAAGTAGGGAAAAGTAAAATACAGTGCATAGCCACAACGATATTTTAGAATATAATTTCACAATATAAAAACTGCTAGCACTTCCATGATGTAGTAAACATAACAATAACATTTTTTGCTGTTTGTTTTTGTTTTATTTCCCCCTCCAAAATTTCCCTTTATATTGCTTTGAAATATGGAGATGTTTTATATAAAATAAATTAAAAAAAAAAATTCTCAAAAAAACTAAAATAAAAATAACGTTATATTTAGTTGATGGACAAAAAGAAAATCTAAATTTAGAGCAAAGGTTGTGAGCATTTCTGACATATTTACACACTGGATTCCATGTTTTATGTCCATAGATACAATGTATTTTATTCTGTACAAACTGTATTTTCTATCGCCTCATCCTAACTCTACCGCAAAATATACTGCTCACACAAAACTTTCAGCTATTTTAGTTTTCTAAATAGTTTTACTTACACTATAGGTTATACATAATACAAAAAACAACAATCACACACATAAACAGACACACACACAATAGGATAAATGTGATTTAATTTCTTTTGAAAAAAACCCAAAACAAAACAAACGTCTGTGTAGTTTGTCAACTCAAATACTGAATTAAAGATTTGTTACAATAATTAAATAATTGTTACATATAGCAAAAATGTACCCATATCCCTCTTTCAAAGGTACAGGCAAGAAATTGTCAAGATCTTTAAGCTTTGAGGACAGGACTTCAAATGTGGGAGGCAGGCCATTCCAACTGGAGGCTTTCAATTATAGATAGGGGTTAGCACAGCTGCCATGGATTGCCTTGTCAGAGTAGGGATAGACAGCGGTGGAGAACTGGGAATCTTTCTATCAGACTCCTTTGGGGTTGGTGTGTGTTTCTTTGAATGTGTGTTTGTGTGGATTATAGGAGAAAAGAGTGGTTAAAGAATGGCTGTGTGTGTTGTCCAGAGAGAAATGGTTAAAGGGGACAGTGGTGTATCTTCACAGAAAGTGGGCTTTAATGTCCTTTTACCCTCTGGGTAAGCTTGGGAGTGGCTGTGACAAATGGGATGTCTGAAGCCCAATGTAGGATTTTAAGGTGTTTGCGTGTGTATAAGTGTCTTTTACTCCTATTTGAGAGGCTTATCATGAATGATTCTATTAAGAGACTGAACATTTCAACTGATGAAACATAAAGGTGGTGTCTACTCACATGCACAAGTTGCTCTTGGGTGTCAAACTCCCTGCAGCAACCTTCCCAGTGGCAGTTGGTCTCATACACCACCTCAGGCTCCTGCTTGCCCTCCTCTTTATTCCCCTCTTCTTTCACCAGCGTCATTCCATCTGTTTTCTCCTGAACAAACACATCACAATAATGAGAGTATATGGGTCAGTAACGTGATCAAATTTTTTGTCATCATTTATTAATTAAAAAATAAAAATTTATTTAATGCATTACTTTAACAAACCTCATCTATAATGAGCATGGTTTTAATTTCTGATCAATTGCATGTATGATTTATGATTATAACTGTCAAAGATGGTCCTGATATTGTAACGAAGAAAGCACTATAAAGGAAAAAAGCACTAGGTTGAAGTTGGACACTGGTCAATAGCTATTTTTGTTGCATCAAGTCATCAACCTTTAATACAATTAAAGCTATTCAGTAGCTTTGTCACCATTTATTGCTGATAGTGTGCAAAAGGTCATTTTAAAAACTTGTATTAATATGTGTTACAGCAGCATGAAGGAAATTATTTTATTCTAGGATAAAATTTTGTGTGTGGCCTGGTAAATGTGAATTATTCAATAGTGCAGACGATGATAAATTATGTTATTTTGAGTATGTGACAGCGAGATGAGTCCCCATACCGTATTCGTATCATTAACACAATGCTAAACTTCTGCATCTGACATTTGGAATATCTCTTGAGAAAACATTTAGCTGTATGTATTTACAGGGATGTTATTATTTTTATTTAAAAAAAAAACAAAACACATCCTATAATGCCCTGGAAAGACAACTTTGCTTGGTATGTGCCACAAATTATGCAGAATTGGAAGTTGTTTAGAGGTTCTAGAAGTGGTTACAGCCTTGGAAATTCAGATGTCTATTTGGAGAGTTCTTTTGTGATGCTACATTTGCCTGTCCATCTGTAGAGTATAAGAATTGTTCAAGAGTGTCACTAAAAAAACCCCTCAATTTTCATTATTAACAAACCATTAACTATCACTTTTGCCTCAATAAAGTACCAATTTGCTGCTTATTCATAGTTAGCAAGGTATTTGTTAGTTTTAGTTATTAGGGATACAGAATTAATGCTTTATACTGTAAGTATTAATAAACAGCCAATATGTTAATCATAGGCATGCTAATAAAATCACTGCTGCACTGTTCTAAATGTATTTCACTGTCTGTTAGCGAGAGAGAGAGAGAGAGAGAGAGAGAGAGAGAGAGAGAGAGAGAGAATTATGACTTCTAAAAAAAAAAGCTATGGAAAGTGCTTGAAGAAAAATAAATAAGAAAAACAATAAAAGCACATAGTAAAAAAAACAAAACCAAAACAAATAAGTCAAATGTCCATTTAAGCCATCCAGCAGTCATCCAACCATAAGGGGAATTGTAGAAAATGTGTCATCTAATTTTTCTTTCATTTTTCCATTCAGTTAAGCATCTGATTAAAAGAAAAACAATTTCCTTCTAAAGCTGTGGAGATCAATGGGGCTTATCGCATCTGAAGCAGTGCCACAACAGGCGACCAAATCAAACACGCAAATAAATAGCTTTACAGTACGTCACATAATTGGTCCCAAAGCTATTGCTGCGTTTGCATGTGTGGTAACTCAGGGTTTGGTCTCCTTGAGGGTTTGTGAGTGCTTTTTAGCCCTATACATATATGTCTATCAAGTGTGTGTGTGACATATATATATATGTGGTTGCAACGTGTGTGTGTGTGTGTGTGTGTGTGTGTGTGTTTGTGCATACCTGCATGCTAATGGCTCCAGGACTGGGCGGCTCCTCATCTGGTTTGAGTTTGGAGCGTTTGTGCTGCATGGGGTCTCCTGTGCTACTCACAGCCGACTCACTGGTGGGTTTACTCTAGAAGCAAATATTTTAAAAACACATATAAAATATGACCGCATAATAATAATCATAATCAAAAATATAGGTACTTATTAGTGTGAAAAGTGTATATATGTAATTTCATAATTACTTTATTTTTTTTAAATATGGTTAAAATGTACTACTGAATGTACTGACAAGCTGACAATATCTAGTAATAAACACTTCATTAAGGGTGTTAAGAGACAGACAGGATCATGAAAGTGACCTTTTACACTTAAGTGGCCTTTTTTATATATTACTATGTGTATACCATCTGTAATTATACTAAAGTATACTTCTAAGATTTAATAAAAGTGTACATGCAGTACCATTAAGCACAATTCTTTTCCACAAGAGAGTCTACTGTGGTACATGACTAAAAACACTATATTACTGTATTAGTATGTCAAATACTGATATTTAAGAGTACTTTAGAATGTTAATCAAATTTTTTTCACAACCACAGTTTCTCCATAAACAGCAATAACCCCTCCTCTAAATTTATCCAGTCATTCACTGCCTCTCTTTCTCTTTGCCAAAGGAAGTCCCTTGTGACTGGCCAAAGCCAATAAAGAAAAAAAAACACTCAGTGGGAGAGAAAAAAGTAACATTCCTTGAATGAGAAAGCAGGATTCCTTGGCTCTAAAGGGAAAGTTAATTCTGCCAGACTCCTCTAGCGAATCATTTTACTTTGCTGAGTTTTAATAATAATAATAATAATAATTATAAAGCAATTTTTAATCACATGAGGGAGAGAAAATGTTGACAACATTTTCATTTTTGGTTGAACTAACCCCCTTAAGCCTAAGTAAGCAAGCTACCAAATTTAAAGACAATCCTACCAATATATTGTACACCACATTTATTGTATGTAACTTTAGATCTTAAAGTGTGTAGTGATTCAGTACAACACAATGATCTGATATTTCTCTGTCTGTCATTTTGAGAAATGCCCACACCTTCTCTCCTTTTTTATTAATTGTTCCTTTTTGACCACATGGTGAGACAAATGTTCCATGATGCTCTTCTATTAAAGAAGCTTGTGCTGCCTCTGGGGTTAGAAGGGGGAAATAGATGACACTGATCTAGGAAAGAGTAGCAAGGCTGTAATGAGTTGAAAGGAAAGACTGGCATTGAGAAAAATCTCTGGAAAACTCATTCACCATTACACTAAGAGTTAACTGTTACTGAAGCACACACACACACACACACACACACACTAAAAAACGAAAATCGATACGAAGACAGATAAAAACAACATGATGCACTCTACAGATTTTAATCCAGCAAACCGGGTGAGTATAAATGGACAAGGCATGATCAGGAGAAAAAACTGTGGAAGAAAAACACTTTTATACTCATCTTTCAAAGAGAAGGTTTGGGAATGTATCTGAGCCTGATTAATGGTGGAGGTGGCAAGATTTTTGCTGCTAACAAGCAGGGTGTTATTTCTCAAAGGTGCCTTCTGGGCAAGCTCACCGGCTCTCCACATCGAGACACAACACAGAAACTACGCGCACACAAGGGAAAAACTCCCATGAGGCCTGTCTGTGAGGGAGGGCTACCTGCAGCCACACTTTCTTTGCTGTTTATAAATGTTGTTATGTTGGTGGCGTGTTTTCATAAACCACACACAATAATAAATAGCAACAGCACTTGTGATGATAAGGACTGAATAAATTTAAGCCTTGTGGAGGAAAAACATTGTGTGAACTAAACAACTTTTGTTGCTGTTTAATACAAGAACACCCAAAAGCAATCTTGTTGAATGATTTAAAACTGCTTTGTGTTGTTTAAACTTACATTCAAAATCTCCTTTGTTTTCTTCCTATTTTGTATTGTGTATTTTAACATTGTGTATGTATTTATATTTTAACTTATAAAGGTTTAAACCACATGCTCCAGAAAAACCGAGCCTCCAGAAAAACTGAGCAGCTTGTATTAAACTGACTTGTTGCCATTTAATCTTCTATTATTATTAAAAAAATAAAATAATTAATACAGAATGAGAACTGACCTGTGAGTCATTTGAGGCTGTGGAACGTTCTGTAGGAGGCAGGCTGGAGGGAGGAATGCCAGGAACTGGTCTCTGGGTGGCAAAGGCAGGAGCTGGATGCACAAGGGGCGGACTATGTCCAAACGCAGAACCTACGATGCCTGGTTGCCGACTGATCAGCTGCTGATGCATTTGCAGTGCCACAGGTGTTGGAGGATATGCAAAACTCAGTGCAGGGCTGTAAGAAAAAAATATTAAAATAATTAATTTTACAATTAAATAATAAATTTATGTAACAAATTAGTGAAAGTTGGTTATGTGTTAAATAAAAATTATTTATATAATATTTACTATTGAATATTCATTAATTCATTCATCCTTTAATATTATTTATGATATACTTCAGTACAAAAGTTTGTCGTCAGTAAGGATTTTAAAGTTTTTAATGAAAGAAGTCTCTTATGCTCACCAAGGCTGCATTTTTTTAATCAAAAATACAGTAAAAACGATACTGCAAAATGTTATTAGAATTTAAACAGCTGTTTAATTTTAATCTGTTTTTAAATGTAACATTTTTGTGATTACAAAGCTGAATTTTTAGCAGTCACTGTTCCAGTCTTTTGTGCCACATGTTCCTTTCAGAAATCACTCTAATATAAGTTGGTGCTCAAGACACTTTTCTTAGCATTGCTGAAGTTCAAAACAGTTGTGCTGCTTTATATTTGTGTGTTTTTGTTTCCAGGAGTTTTTTTTTTTTAGATAACAAGAACAAGTTTTATTTTGTAACAATATAAAAATCTTTATTGCAACTTCTTATCAATTTATTGTCTCTTCACTAAATTAAAGTATTATTTTCCTTAAAAAAAAAAAAGGTTTTACTGATCCCAGGCTTTTGTATACAATGCAATAATATTTTATAACACAAAAAAAATTAACAATACAATTATTTTAATAATAAAAACTATTTTATTACACTCAAAAGTATTTAACTGATAATCTTCAGAAATAAAAAAAAACAACAACAACAAACATGAACCCTTTTAAGAAAAAGTCCAAGACAGTTCATGTAAAATTATGAATCACCTGAGGAGCATAAAAGCTGTATTTAAGCACAGTATTAAACTTTTATATATCACCTTCTTTTCTATAGATGCCACATTATTTTAATGATAAAGCATTGATGCTCAATAACAAACATTCATAGGAGATTCCATTCATCGTGGGGCATACTGACCACTCCATACAAGCTCATACGTCTACTAGTCCTATTACAGGCAGAGAGGAAATCAATGTAGCCAGGCGCTGCTTGCCTGATGCAGCTGTCTCATCATTCATCAGGCCTGGAACCTTGCATGCCACCTCTGTCCCCACATGTTCACATAAGATATGACTGATTAGCTTGCGAAAACAAATCACTGATTAATCAATCTTAGTGGAGGAAAGAGGTCCATTTCTGTCATCTTTTCTCTCTCTGAAACCCCCACCCAAACCAGGTAACGTTTCCTTATAATGCTGGATAGCAGATGTCAAACTGAGTGACACATCGCCAGGGATGATAGCTGTAGATCCATTCTTCAGTGTGATATAGAAATTATAAAACTGTTCAAATGTAACAGCTTCTGGTTTTCTGATATGCTGCAAAATCTGCAACAGTCTCTGGATCAAAATATGATTGTTCAAAATCTGACTTATGAGACAATACACTTTTTGGTGTAATTGTCCATTTATCAATAAATCAAGAAAATATGCACAGAAATATCGCACGGATAATAATAAGACATGTTTCCTGAGCAGCATATCAGCATTTTAGAGAGATTTCTAAAAACAGACTTAATAGTTATAAATGCTGACAATTCAGAATTGCCTATTTTAAAAAGTCTGCATTATTGCCATTTTTACAGTATCTTTGATTAAATAAATGTAAATACATTCCAAAATCTGTGTCTGTCTGTACAATTTTGTACCAGTGCAAGTAGTGTGCCAAAAAAAGGCACTAGAAGTACTATGAGAACCCAGACATATTTCTTGTACTTGTTTCAAGAAGAAATGTAAGCTTACTATTTTTGGCAGAGAATAGTAAGTAAATCACAATATGGCAGTATTTAGATATGCCAAACTAAAGAAGCATTGATAAAAGCTTCCAACCATTTTGTTGATCAGTATATGAATATAGAACAGCCTCCTTGAATAAGACGTACTGTTGTCACAAACACTTTATAACGCACGTAATGTATGTCTGGACTACTGCTATGAACTGACCAAATCGCCTGGGCCCCATATAAGTGGGATCATTTAAAAAACAAATTAATTATTTAATCTTCAAAACAGATAAACGTGATAAGGCAGGATGGTCAGTGAACACCTTCAGGTTGATCTGCTCACAAATTACACCTCAGGGAACGTGAATGGGTCAGTGGCATTCACTTCATCCACAACAGATTCTCTCTTTTTCCCATTACAGCTTGCTTTTCTGTCCTCAGCCTAGACTTTGCTTTCTTCCTCCGTCCCCCTCTTCATGACCCTTTCATTCGTCATTCCCCCTTCCTCTCCTCCTTTCCAGTGTGAGCGATTGCATGGCGGCAGTCTTAGGGTAAAGCTCTTCTCAGCTGATAGAGAGAACATTAATCAGATGATGCATATCAGACAGACGAGTGTGAGGGAGGAGGGGAGGAATATGTTCACACGCTTCCTCCTAATAGCGCACTCTGTGTTCCCTCGTTTATTTCGCTGTCCAGTGTTCATTCATCACTCCGCTTCTGAGGATGTGCTGGAGTGTCCACTTACAGTATGGATTGCTTTTCCTCTCTATCTCTTTTTCAGAATCTCCCGCATTCTCTAGCCCCTTGTCTGTTCCAATACACACCTCTCTTTATTTTCCTACATGGAACAGTGTCCAAGTTTGGAATGACATGAAGATGAATATTTATCAATATAAAATAATATAGTTTATATATATATATAATTTTGGGTAAACTATAAAATCCATCAAGTGAGAAATTAAGAGTTGCTGATATCATGTAAGTCAAAAAACTAAACAATTCCTTTATATATTAACAAAACAATGTAGAAATTATGCAAAATACAGCATTAAGTCCTCTTAGAAAGAAATATATTTGTAAAAAAAAAAAAAAAACTTTCAATCTTCATCTTACAATGAATTTATTCATTGTAGTACATACCTGATAGTACCAGCTGAGAGGTGTCCATAGGATCCACTGGTGGATGAGCTAGAGCGGGAATTATTAAGTATAGTGACTAGAGAATTGGGCGAGGTGCGAATCATGGCCTGCAGGTCAAAACTGGGGTCAGACAAGGAAGGGGAGCTGGGAAGGGGTCGTTTTCTGCTCGGCCGATTTGTGAGCCTAGGACTTGGAAATCGTGAAGCTGAGAAGGCACAGACAGAAAGAGAAAAAAAAAAAATTGTATGTTATGTGTTTAAAACTGGTGATATAACAACATTCACAACATTTTTATATTTGACTTATTTTTATTTTTTTACTCTACATTATTTGTTATTTATTTAATTGAAATTAACTTAATAATTTGATTTAATAGCATTTAAAATATTTTTTATCTAATGAGCAGTAAAAAGAGAAATGGAGCACTACAGTCAAGTACTGACATAATTTAAATAAAAATTCCCATTCTCATGTGGTTCGTTTTATAGAATTAACCACACAGAAAGCTTTACTGACCAGGAATCATGACCATCTTCTTAATCACATGCAATTTTCTTCATCATCATCTGGTCGATGCACTCAACAATGACCACATTTTCTGCATTGCGTTCTTTTTTTTTACACATTGTAGGACTGCAGCTCCACTTTTCTCACTGCTTTCTTGTAGCATCACTGCAATGTTGAATCACGCTTAATTGGGTTGAATAGTATGTTAATGCTCAATGGAGTTGTTTTTGAAAAGCTTTCACTAGAAAGCAGATCGAACGTAGACAGGCCCTCCACTCACGCACAATGACTGGCACCTACAGATTAAGAAATGACTTTTGTTGTCTTTTCATTGGCGAATGTCACAAACAAGAAAGAAGGGAGAAATAGAGGGAAAAGTGAAAGGAGGAGGGGAAGAGAGGGGAGTGGGGGGATGGTGGTCTTTTGTTGTGTGGAGTGACACAATGACTTTGTGACTCATTTTTTTCTTTCAGTTGTTCTGTACATTTTTAAGAGAAAGCACGCAAAACAAAACAAGATTACACTCTCTCTTTCTCTCTCTCTGACTCTCTCCCTTCTCTCTTTCTTGTTTGACACATACAGTGATTACAGGGTCTGTCATTCACATTTAAATTACTGTGTGTGTGTGTGTGTGTGTTTGTATTCCCACATTTGGAACATCTTACCACATTGCTGGCATTCTGCTTAGAACTATGATTTAAGACTTTGTAAATAGACACAAGCGCAAAAACACACACACACACACACACACACAAATGAATCCACATACTTAACCACCAATACTAAACACATTATAATACACACTCAAATACAATAATATTTGTGGTCTATAAGGCCATATTGATTTTTCTGCTGCAAAGACCAGTTTGGGTCAGCATAAACTCTAATATTGTCTTAACAAACAATTTACTGGTCAATAAAATGCTAAATTGAAGAATGATGAGTAAAACCCATTCCACTAAGTGTTCAAAACATACCAATCATGGAATAATTGCTGATTTGTAGTATAAGTAAATACATGTTTGGTCAAACATATTAAGTTAAAATGTGAAAGCAAATGTGGATGTAGAAAAAACACACACACACACACACACACACACACACACACACACACACACAAACACAATAGTTCCAAAGAGGATCCAATCTGGTGCGTTTAATAGAGGCAGAATCAAATTGACATTGGTTAATTAGCAGCTAATGAGTTAAAAATGTGTGGCTTAGACATAAATGTGCAGGACAGGTTAATTCCTTAATTCGTCAGTTTTTCCTCTAAAAGTAATTACACTGATGTCTAAACTATGACTGTACTATCCCATCCCCATTATTAACAAAAGCTCCAAGATAATGCACTTCTACTCATTTACTCCCCCTCTCAGAGTCTATATATCATAAAAAAGAGCTTTAAAGTGTTAATTTGGCTGACACAGAACACACACTGTTAAAATAGGAAGAGTTACAAAGGGCTGATCACAGGCTATTTGAAGTAGGGGGATGCCAACATCTCCATTTGAAAACAATGGCCCTAATTGTTTTATTTCAGTCTATTAATCTTAAACAGTCCCATAGAAGAAAGGATTTCTCCAGTGATGAATAGTGGGACATTCCAATTCCCACTTAATAGCAATTAATTTTCTGATAGCCATGCAAGTTTGGCTAGTTTTAATTAGTTTGTGAGGAAAGAGGAAGCCGGTGACAGGCTGACTAAATGCATTCTCATCAAAGACTAACAGGCCAGTCCACCTGACCTCTCTACGATTCACTGTGCCTTTAATTTCCTATTTACACTTCAAAATAACTAATTTGCATACATCCTGTGCACACTCACCCCCCTTTTTGAAAACATTAAGGTGGATTGGATGTCAACACAGTGGAAAACTTAGCTTATCATTATTGTAGCATGGAGACTGTGTCATTATGGTTATTTTAAAAGTTTTTCTTTGGTTCAATGAAAATGCAGATTTTTTTCTTCAAAACTGTTTATTGCAATGTGTTGTTTAGAGTTGAGTCATTTAGCTTATCCACCGCTCGCGCACTTCACAAAATAGATAGGCTTTTTCAAATGAATGAAAGCTGTGCACCTTTTATGGCCAAACGGGTGTCTCAAATTCGGTAAATGTAGTGCCTAAATTTCCCTAAAGTCAGTAAATTGTCACCGGTATGTGCGTGACTGTGTGTGACAGGACCTGAATGTCAAGGATGGGTGGCTAATTTTGGCTGTTATGTTAACATTATGCCAAGTTGCCAAAAATAAAACAATGCATGAGAAATGGATTTGGCGTGTTAGTTGCAGTGCACTATGCAACAAGCTATTGTAAACAAGCTAATGTTAACTAGATAAGTAACGTTTTAATCACTAACATAGAAGATTCAGCAGCACAACTGTTTCCAAATATAATAATAAATCTGCATATCTGAATGATTTCTGAAGGATCATGTGGCTTTTTGCTTATTTTTGAATGGTTAAGGTTCTGAGTATTAACAGTCTCAGCCTATTGTAAATCTGCCCCACTGATAGGTTAGAAATCAGAAAAATGTAAGCAAGTGGAGAACTTACTTTCCATAGCCTGTAGGTACTCCATATGCAGGGCACTGCTTGTAGGCCCTGTTGTGGATGCCACTGAAGGAATAATGTCAGCATACGGGCTGCGGTGACCTGCAAGTAGAGCCATCTGATGGTAGTACTCCGCTGTAGTCAAACTGGCATGGGGTGCTGAAAGTTTAAAACAATTATAGAAAGCATAAATCATTTGACAAATATACTTTACCACTTTTCAAAAGTTTTGGATCAGTAAGATAAAAAGAAAAAAAAAATTATTAAAAAAAAATTTAATTATTTAACAAGGATCTAATAAATTGGACATCATAAAACATGAAAAAATACTACCCAAAATTTTCACATGCTAATAAAGAAATGCATACGTCTCTGCATGTTACTACAAATCCTGAATAACTGACCTTGTTTAATTTCTTAAACTTAAACTGAATCTTGGAATGTAGCCCACAAGCCTGGAATTGTGGAGAACTATAGTCTGGTGTATTGCCTTTTTTATTTTTATTTTTTTTTACTTTTATAGTAAAAGTATACTATTATTGTCATTATTAGAGTTTGACAATGTCAGGTCCCACTTTTATTATATGGATGAGAAAGCCTGGACATTTTGCTATGCTAGCTTTTCTGTTTCACAGAAGAAAGAAAGTAATAGGAGTATAAATTAATCATTTTAATTTTAGGAAAAAAGAAGGCTGAATTTTAGACGTGAACAATTGAACAATTGCCTTTCTTTTATTTGTCCTCTCTTTCATGTGTTGCCTCTATCTTCCTCCCACACTTTAACAACAGAGTGATAACAGGTCCTAGAAATGCATTCTAAAAATAAACTTTTGGCAACATGTTTTGACAACACAACACAACACAATTGAGAAAGCACACTCACAAACACACACATACACACAAAAAGAGAAAAAGAATAAGAGAAAGACTGACACAGTGCTTCTCAATGCAAATACAAAATCATTTTAGCTGCACAAAGTGTTGTGGCTAAATCCTGTCTTCCCCAGAAGAAATGAACAGAGCGGATGAAAGGATCTCAACTGAGGCCCGAACTGAATGCACGGAATATGCATCTCTGATTGGTTGTGTGAATGTAAGAAGAAATTCCAAATTAATTCGATGTGGGTATTATGACTTAAGTAGTGAGGGAGGGGTGAGGGGGGCTTCCTTAATTGTCTCTGTTGTTCCTTCTTGCCTTGGCTCTTGCATTAAACTGTAATGTGCCTCATTTCCCGTTCAAAATGTAGAATAAAGCTTTGTGGAATTTCTAAATAGGGGATGTTGGCATTGAACTGATGAACTGGTGGTGGGGAATGGCAGGGGTGATTTTTAAGGATGAATATGCACCCTCAGTATGGTGCACCACCAGAGCCAGCAGGCATTCTGCTGGTGGAGCATGTTGGCATCTGGAAGATTACAAAAAAGTGTTTCAAAAGAGGTTTAGAAAGCAAGCAGAAAAAAATTATAAAGCGAAAGAGAGATAAAACTCCCAGTGATGTTTGGTTATACTTTATACGTAACGTAAACTGGTGGTAGCAAAATGAATAATGTTAATGGAAAAAATATTCAGCCTACACAATCAATCATTGTGTTTGTTAAACAACAGCTAAGCCAGGGATAACATAATATTACTTATGCACAAAAATTTCAGCAACCAAAACATTTTAAAAACTGAAACAGCAATCTGTTCAAAAATTCAGTTACAGCCACAATGGTTTGGATGGACAAAATAGTTTAATTAGCGTTTTTCCATTTTCAAAATTGTACATTTTGACTGTCAGTGTCTATTAGAGATGCAAGATCATGATTTTTTAAGCCCAATCTGATACCGATTTTTTACAAGCAAACTGGCCAATTCCGGGAACAGGGAATAATACAATTATACATAAACAAGATGTTTATTTGGGATTTGACAGAATAAACTGTGTTTTGGCTATTAAAAACAATAAGTGTAGCCCAAATGAAATTAACGGCAGCAACTGTGCATTTAAGTACATTCAACATAAACATAGATACTTACATCAGCATTTATCTTTTGTTTTTAAATTGAGTTGAAACTATGTAAAACTGTTCTTAAATGAAAACATGAACTGTATATTGTTGTAAACTGAAATTAAAGACAACAATATAGTTACAATCCGATCAACACACATTTAACAGTTCAAACAAAGATGTTACTTAATCAGCACACTTTTTTATATTTGGTGTTAAGAAAAAAAGGTATTTACCAGTGAAACCAAATAAAATAAAACAAAATTTTCTATAACTAAATTATTCAAAAATGTTAAATCAAATAATGTTTAGTGCAACGAGTTTGTCACAAGCTAGTCTACTTAATTTATCATTCAACATGTGATAAGCTGTGCTAAACAACCATCACAGTCTGTGCTCAGATACGTGTGCAATTACACCAATGGCTGTTCACTTCTTTGTATCCGTTTTTCTGTTACCCTTTCAGTCCAATCACTTCGACGTTACATATGGGAACTCGCCAGAGAGACCAATTGCCTTTGAGCTTTATACAAAAAGCCAATGAAATTGGCGTGCACTTGATTGCGCTCAGGTGCACTCAATCACTGTGTGAGTATAAGAGGGAATGCGCACAGTGCACATGCAGATTTTCGCTTCAGAGCCTCCGCCGTTCTGAGCTTCAGGAGACCCCCTCTGCGAGTTCTGGAGAACGATCGAGGAAGAGTTCTGATTCTGAGAGTTCCTGCTTTCCTGCTCTCTCATCTGACAGTGTTTTATCTGGGCGGCTGTCAACAGATCCTGCGGGCTAGCAGCCTTTTTAAACGCGAGTGTGCCAGTCATCTTGCAAATCCAATGAAAAGACCTCTGGGTGCACGATGTTAGGTCTTCCCTGGGCAACCAGGAAAAAGAGCACAATTTCCCATGGCTGGTGAAGCGTTCTGTAACGGGAGGTCGATCCGGCTGTGTGCTTCTGGGTGCGGGAGTTTCCTCACCTCTTGTGATGGACACGAGCGCTGTCCAGTGTGCCTGGGCCGAGAGCACGTTGAGGCAGCGTTTGTGGATGGTTCATGTGTTCATTGCGAGCGCATGACCATGGCTACGTTGCGGGACCGCCTCTCGGGTCCTTTCCGCACCGCGGCTAGGCACCTGGGGGGTCCCCAGGTGTTTGTCCAGAATGCTCTGTCCGGTGTAACAGCTGCGCGGACTGCGCAGGCTGGGGCGTTGCAGCTCATGCTGGAGAGTGGCCCCGACCAAGGGGCAATGCAGGAACTCCACCACGGTGGTCCAGGAGTGATTAAAATGGCTGAGCCTGACGCAGGTGCCGAGAGAGCACGCATTCTCGACACACCCATCTTCCAGGTCGGCCTATTTGGCGACACTGTTGAGGACTTAGCCCAGGAGTTCTCCGCAGTTCAGTAGCAGACCAAGGCGATGTCCCACGTCCGCCCCTGAGCAAGTCTAAAAAAAATAAAAAAATTTCACCTCCTCCGGGCCCAGCGCCCATAGGATCCCATCTGACTCAATGTGTTTTTGTCTCCTCAGATGCTGACTCAGGGTGCTGTATCTCCAGCGCGGGATCCAGAGAGGTAGGTAAGCGCTGCTCAATGCGGCCAGACTCACAGTCTCTGCCCCTGTCCCTCTACGGGCTGCCCCACTGCTGACAAAGCGGTCAACGTTCCCTTGATTCCCCTAGCGACGTGGCCTCGCAGTGGTTGATACGGACGGTACGCCTCGGTTATGCCATTCAATTCGCCAAATTGCTGCGCGCTGTTCACTTTCCAGGGTTCTTAACCATGCAGCTGAATTAAAAGCAGCCTTCATGGCCACCCACCTGGAGAATGGCAGTTCCCACCCCCGGTAGCCCAGCTAATATGGAGCACCGGTGGTGTTTCTTTATTCACATGCGAGAACTGTGTGTTAAGACGGCGGGGGGTCTCTCCGTAACGCAATCTCAGTTATGGCCTTTTCCATGGGTGTTCCCATATGTAACGTCAAAGTGATTCGACTGAAAGGGTAATGTCTAGGTTAGGAATGTAACCCACGTTCCTTGAAGGAGGGAACGGAGACATTAAACTTTCCCTTGCCACGACTCTGAGGTTGCGCTGATGACGGCTTGGCTCTTCAGCAAAAACCTGCATGTGCACTGTACGCATGCCCTCTTATACTCACACAGTGATTGAGTGCACCTGAGCGCAATCAAGTGCACACCAATTTCATTGTCCTTTTGTATAAAGCTCAAAGGCAATTGGTCTCTCTGGCGAGTTCCAATATGTAACGTCTCCACATCTAGGGGGTGGAGATTGATAGGTTTTGGGTGGAGATGGGTGGGTTTAGGAATCAGGAGGTGGAGATGGGTAGGTTTAGGTTTATGTGGGAGGAGTTGGATCTCAATTGAACCAAACCCCCTGGGTCTTGTGGGCTGCAGTGAGACAATCATGTCACGACAGTGGTATAAATTGAATTTGTCATTAAAATGTAATGAAGTATCAATATTATGTCAAATTATGTTATGACAGCATGATGAAAACTTTTCTTGAGCTCAAGTACAGCGGTACAAAATAAATGTGTCATTAAAATGTAATTAAGTGTTAATATTCTGTCAAATTATTTTATGACAGAATATTTATTTCATTTACTATTATTTTATTTATTTGTTTAATTTATTTGATGTCGTCTAAGTAATGTCAAGTTGTCATGACATAGATTCTGTCAGGTTATGATATATTGGTTTATGTCAAGTTGTCATAACAAAGGCATTTCAAACAATGTCATCTTTGCATTAAAAATGACATAACTGAGTGAATGACACTTAATAACAGTTGTCATAAACATGCATTAAACCTCATTTCAATCTTATGCACACCCCTTTAATTAAAGTGTTACCCAGTGTAACTACAGAAGATTCAATGATCGATGCTAAGCTGCGCTAAAAGTGCTAGAACCGGAGATCGGACGAATGGATTTGAACTGTTAAATTATTAGGGGACTTGGAAAATTAGGTGTTTTTGAAAAAAAGTGGAGTGTTCGTTTAAAGTCATGAAGATTTATTATAAAATTTCATTTTTAATTTCAAAATAACATATAGAGCAGTCTCAGTACTATGATATGGTCTAAATCCTGACTGAAAATCCTCACAGATACCATTTTTCTCTGAGAAAGAATATAATTGTGAGGATACTACCTCTTCTAGTCTCTTTGACAGAGAAGGGAGATTTGAGATAGGTCTGTAATTAGCTAAACCTTTGGGGTCAAGTTGCGTTTTTTTAACAAGAGGCTTAATAACAGCCAGTTTGAAGGCTTTGGGGACATATCAGGGGATGTTAATGAGGAGTTAGTAATAGACAAGAGACGATCTAAGAATTCTGAAAGCAGCTCTTTTAATAGTTTAAATGGAATAGGGTGTAACATACATGTTGTTGGCTTAGATGACTTAACCTCTCCTATGGTAGAGAATGAGTGGAATTTTTCCTCAGGGGATCTGCACTGCACCAGACTGGATAATGTAGCTGACAGCTGCACAGTTTCTATTTTATATCTAATAGTATTAATCTTGGAGGTAAAATATTGCATAAAATCATTACTGCTGTGGTCTTGTAAAATATCAGTTATGTTTGTTCCTTTTCAGGAACTCGAGCTGTGTCCGAGATGCTTTGGGAACGCCCTCAGCGTGACCACGCTCTGAATCATGTGTGAAATCAGCCAATGAAGAGTTGACGACATAGGTGGGTGACATCATCGGCCAGGAAGCATATAAGCATACGGAATGCCGGCCGGCAAACAGCTTTTTGTCATTCAGTGGTGCGCTTTGTGTGTGTAACAGTCCTGCGTTCCTTATGATCCCGGCCCTGTTTTCACCAAGGTGGATGCGGTGGCTGTGCTCAAGGAACCGCGCTGTGGGATTTAATGAGGATGGCCTGTATACAGTAGCCAGTACAAACATCACAGGGGATTTATAACTATCACATTTTTCTCTAGATACTGTTACATGCAGCACCATAACTTCAAAAGAATTATATTTAAAGCCTGTCTTCTGAGAAATACGGAGAATATTGCTATAAATTGTAGCAAGTCCACGTCCTCTGCCTTTTGGACGTGGCTCATTTTTATAGCTGTAATCTTGGGGTGTAGACTCATTTAAAGTAATGTATTAATCTGGTTTTAGCCACGTTTCTGTCAAACAGAGCAAGCCGGCTAGCAGACGGTCGGTTTAGCCAGTCTGTCTGCTTCCTCACCTAGGGCCCAAGTTAGTCAAGTTTGAGATCTTTTAATCATGTTTTTTATTAGTGGATCAGGATAGCAGATTAGTATTTGTGAAAGGGGGTGTAGAACGTGCTGTGTAAGACTATGTGCCATATTTCTAGAGAGAAGAGCGGCACCACCCCAAGAAGGATGAAGACCATCTCTTTTAAACAGGTCAGGTCTGCCCCAAAAACTTGTCCAATTGTCTATAAAACCTATGCTATTTTGCGGGCACCACTTAGACATCCAGCCATTGAGACCCAGCAGTCTGCTGTGTATCTAATCCCCCCGGTAAGCAGGGAGGGGACCAGAGCAAATGACAGTGCATGACATCGGTCGAACATCATTAGCGCTGACGTGTACAACAATCTTACTGAATTTACGTTTATCATTAGCCAGCACTTTCAAATTTTCCAAATTTTCCCGGAACACTTTGGACTATGGTGACTGGAGTCTCTATTTTCACGTTCCATACAATATAATCGCCAATTACTAGAGCTCTTTCATCAGGTTTCCCAGTGGGTGCATCACTGTTTGGGGAGAACATGTTCTGATTCAGGACGGAAGAGCAGTGTTTTGACCTGCGACTATGCCGTCTCACAGTCACCCATTTGCCCTGCTGCGTGGGCACTGCCGGAACCGAACAATGTACATGAGCTGAACTATCCGCATCCAAAGCCGTATCTACAGCCCTCACATTCTGACTGTCCTCTGTTAAAGTTTGGATGCATGTCTCTAGTTTTAAAATCTTCTCTGTCAGCCTAACTATATCTAGCCTAACAGCTAGTGATAGACAGAAATACAAAGCTACGTATCGGAGTTACAAACACACAGCAGACTCTCAGCAGAGCAGCAGGCAGGAGCAATCGAGAAAACGTTGACTTTAAAGCCTAATTAAAACACCCAAAATTTTGTTGTTACATCCTTGTGTGTTAATTGCCACTTATGTAGTTACCTCGGAAGTCACTTTTTCAAAGAATGTCTTGGTTACGTATGTAACCCTCGTTCCCTGAAGAAGGGAGACGTCAAGTCGGATATGATCGATGAATTGTAATCTCGCTTCAAGAGGACCAATCTACTTCATGTGTATGAAAACACGCCAATGAACATTGGCATGCACTGATTGCATCCAGCTGCAGCTGATCACCACTTGATTATAAACAGGCAGCAGATGCGTGAATCATTAGTTTTTCCTGCTGAGGAGCCGACCCGGCGACCCGGCCACTCATCCGTGGTACAGCACCATTGGCGACGGGACTTGACTTCAGGGTTACATACGTAACCGAGACGTTCCCTTTCAGTCGGTCAATGACCAACGAATTGGGATCCCTACTAAAACGCCATGGGCGCTGACCCTTCCAGTGTTTTTCGGGAATCTACCAGACCCCTCTCTTTATGCCAGGACTCAACACAAGAGGCCAAATACTGTTTCAAGCACTATCCATTAAGTAATCTGGAACACTGGGACGTCCCCGTTCATTGAACAGAGACGTATGGAGGTCCAGCCTTCCGGCAGACCTGACCTTGCACAAAGCTGTGCTAGAAAGCTCACTTGGGGGAACGCATATTTGCGCAGGCCCCGCAACCAGCTGTGTGCCAGAGCATCTGTGCCAGAGCATCTGTGCTGAGAGTTCCCTCGGTCAGGGAGTAAAACAGTGGGAGGCAAACAGGTGCCTGAAGTGCTCCCATCTGGGGATGGAGTCTCCATTCTCCGGGAAGTGCAGCTTGTGACAGCTCGTCGGCTATATATACACGTGAATACCAAAGCATGCCTGGAGACCTGCTCTAGGGGCACTCCTGCCCGGAGAAATGAGTGGTCTGACCACAGGGTGTAGGTTTGGCGGCAGGCCGGTGTCACTTGAACCTGGTAAGTTGCCACTCCCACCTTGGGACTCAGCCATGAAGCCATGACCCCCGCCGCTGCTGCCATATACCCCAGGAGCCTCTGAAAATGTTTCAATGGGGCCGCTGTCCTGCCCAGTTCAACACCGACTGAGCACGTTCCTGCGTGAGGCGTTCTGTCTGTTCAGCCGAATCCATCTCTATATCGAGAAAAGAGATCCTCTGTGCTGTACAGAGTTTGCTCTTTTCCTAGTTGACCCGAAGACCCAACAGCCTGAGGTGTCATAACACCAGATCCCTGTGTTCACACAACTGAACCCAAGACTGAGCTAGAATGAGCCAGTCGTCTAGGTAGTTGAGAATGCGAATCCCTTGCTCTCTGAGTGGAGTCAGGCAGCCCTTTAGTCCAGTGACATGATTCTCTGCCCGGGGAAGGAGAGGTGTGATTACCATGTCCTGAAGAACAGTTCCCTTTATCCCTGGGTCGCCGGTCCTCAGGCCGCTTGCTACTTTGCTTTGCACCAGATTTGGTGGGGGCCTAGACGGCGGCCTAGGTACGGCTGGCTTCCTGGTGCTGCCTAGATAGAGGCTGCTGCATTGGCTGCACGGGAGCAGGGGCAGCAGCAGGGGGCGCCCTCGGCGACAAGCTGACTGAGGTTCTGCCATTGATGGCCGGGTGTAGGCAGCAGCTGCACACCAAGGCAGAATGGCCCCAGTCTGCTTCTGAGCAGCAGAGAACTCATGGGCAAAATCAGAAGAAGCACTTTGTCTGGCTTTCACTAGGGCAAGCCCTTGATCTAGGCAGAGGAACGGGCACCCCGCCCCCTTGCAGGTAGTTGAGAGTTGTTTTTTTTCGTCCGCAGCCCCGCGATGGTCATCTTCCCACAACAGGAAGATGACTAATCCACAAATGCTGTCGTAGATCGGGAGGAGCAGAACTTCATCAAACTCGGCTCTGAAGCAAAAAGCTAATGATGCACGCATCCGCTGCCTGTTTATACTCACGCGGTGATCAACTACAGCTGGATACAATATATGCATGCCAATATTCATTGGCGTGTTTTCATACACGTGAAGTACTGTAGATTGGTCCTCTCGAAGCGAGATCCCAATTCATCGGTCATATCCGACGTGCCTCGGAGTGACCGACTGAAAAGGAACATGTACTAGCAGCATATATTTACTTGTAGTAATAGTTTTGGACGATTAGGCTGCTGGTAGATGCCATATCTGTACCATCCTATTCATAGTAGAATAAGAAAAAAAAAAAAAGTGTGAAAAACATGGACCGTTTTAATCTGAATACCATATTTGACCACATGTTGCAAGTTTCTGTTGCTTGGCAGAGTTTGGATCGTACCAAGTGACATTAGCTGAAGTACCCAGACAGGCCACCCAGACACAAAGCTGACGTCCACCACCAGAGCTGTGTGTGTTTCAGATGATGTGGCCAGATTAGATTAGAATGGATTTAATCAGCAGGCAGTCCTCAGCGAAGAAGCACAGCACTATGTTCTTATGTTTCCGAGAGTCAAGGACTGTTGAAATAGAGAATAATGTGCTCAATTTTAACCATTTAGCATTTTCAAATTTGTTCTTTGTTCAATGTGAGCTTTGTGTTCTGTTCAGGCTGCCCATAAAACATGCTTTCTGGGGCAGAGCATATATATGTTCCAGGTGCTCTCACTCAAAGGAAAGTTGAGTTTCCTTTCCACAATAGTTCTTGTAATATTATACATCCTGGTAATTGTCTGTTTTTCAGAAAATTTAAGATGTTGTGACCGCTTGTAATTCAGGCACAGTGCAAGCAATACAAGGGGATTGAAGACTGCTATTGTGCAATAAAGGATGTTCTGACATTGTACCCTGCAGGCCAATTATTTGATAAAGCTAACCAACATATCACTCAGCTACACCTTTGGAGGCAGCGTTTCAGAGAAGTCATGCTATTGATGCCAGTATCGTCGTGTCTCCATCCTCCTTTCTCTCTGTCTAATCACTGTAACTAGGCCACAGAACACTTTGTAACCCTTCCTGCAATTAAAAGCGTCTCAACATGTCCAACAAAAGTCATGGAAAAATATTATTAGGTCAAATTAGTTTTCACAAAGATAAAATCAGACATTTAACAGTGTTTTTTTTTTGTTTTGTTTTTGAGCTGTCTAGAGCTGTCTTGCTTTATGCACATTTAGGTGATATGAACTACTTGTGTGCTCCTGGTGGCATCTGCTGCACTCAAGTAATTGAGATGATTGTCCTTCAACTAAGCATTTTCTTTTTTATCCTGTAACAGACATGTTTTCTGTTGTCTGCCATACACTTTAGTGTAGGATTACCTGTAATTGGAATCGCTTTTTCTCTGGGGCATAATGTTCATTTTTTTTTCGTCTGTAAGAAAAAAGCCACTTTAAGGACCGCAGATGATATTACCGCCAGGATGTTGTCTTCATATGCTGAGCACAGTATTATCTAGCAGTGGCGTGAGTTTTGTTTGAACATCGGGGGAAGACATGTCTGAGTACCACAATGCTCATTTTTAGTTTCATTACTGTCACTGTTTTTTTATAAGTTAAAGACATTTTCTTTTATATCATAAATAGTTTTAATAATGCAATAATTTTATTTGCAATAATAATAATAATAATAATATTTGCTTGTCATGTTAGTATGCTGTGTGTGTAGTGTTACATAAATTAATTTACTAACCCTTAAGTCGTTATAAAACTTTATGACATTCTTCCATTGAATGTCTTCTAAGTTATCTTTAAAAAAATGTGTTTGTGTTGTTTTAGACAACTTTAACATTATTTTGTGAAAAACAAAATTTAAATGTGGAGTTATCTGCTTTTGCTATAAAATAAAAATAATTGCAGTTAACTAGATTTTTAAGTATTTAAATTGTTATTTCTCAATCAAAACAAGCACCCTACATTTTGATTGATATTACTTGGAATGCACAGTTAAAAAAAAAAAAAGAAAAAAAAAACATGATTTCATGATTCATGAAATTGATTCATTTTGAAACATGATTTTCTGTTTTTGCAAAGAAACTCATCATATGTGTAGTTGACGTTTCGATGTGCCCTAGTGTGACAGAAAATAATATACTCTATAACACTGAAGATGAAGAGTGAGGACCTCTTTCATGCTGTTTGTAACTCTCATATATACAGTGCCCTTCACTAATATTGGCACCCTTGGTAAATCTGAGCAAAGCTGGCTGTGAAAATAAATCTGCATTGTTTATCCTTTTGATC
>JAUMHQ010000090.1:5187143-5199321 GCA_032361165.1 Enteromius paludinosus | reverse complement strand
AATATATATATACATATGCACACACACACACATATATATGTATATATATATATATATATATATTTTTTTTTTTTTTTTTTTTTGTCATAGATGCCCACTCACGGCTGAGGCTGTTTAGATTGATGGCACTGCCGCGAGGTGAAAGCTACTGTAATTACGAGCTGTAATGAGGAGCTGCATGGGAAAGCACTGCAATAATATCCTGCCTGTTTTTAGGCATATATTTAAGAGTGCTAATAACGATTAATTCTGTTCACCAAGGAGTACTTGTCTTAAACAATTTAATTTCTCTTTCTTAACCCCGACTCCCACATCTCTGTCTTTGCCTTACAAACACAAACACAGACTCTGAATCCTGCTTTAATGTGTGTGAGCTGTTTTTATACAGTTGTTCACTTATAGGTTTAACAAAAAAGCATTTGTTGACACGATAAAAAGTTTCTTAAAGCATCTTCACTTAGTACAGAAAATAACATTGAAAAAAGTTGTGCTGCTTAATATTTTTGTGGAAATATATATAAATATATATACAGTATATATATATACACATACGTACACATATTAGGGCTGTCAACTTTAATGTTACTGTAATGTGTTAATATTTGTTCTTTATGCAAATTAATTAATTTATAAAATTTGACCGCAACTTCATGCTGTCATCGGAGCATGGAAGGTTATCTGGGTGATAAGGGTACAGCGAGTGGATCAGGATCACTCGATGGTGGTTTAAAATGAGTTTTGAAAACGTCTAGGTTACGAACGTAATCCACATTCCCTGAAGGAGGGAACGGAGACATTAAATATGGGATCTCGCTTGAGAGACCAATCGTTTTTGAGTCCTTTGGAAAAGGCCAATGAATATTGGCGTGCAATAATCACAGCCAGGTGCACTTTATCACGGCGTGAGTATAAGAGGGCACGGCTGGATTGCACTTGCAGGTTTTCGCTGAGGACCCGAGTTGGCGGCAACGCGAACCAGGGTCGTGCAGAAAGATGTAATGTCTTCATTCCCTCCTTCAGGGAACGTGGGTTACGTTTGTAACCTAGACGTTACCTTTTCAGTCGAATCACTTCAACGTTTCATATGGAAACAGACCCATGGAAGAGGGCGCGTTACGCGGAGACACCGGTGCCGCCAGGCAGGAGCATGTCAGCAGGAGAGTCTGCTAGTAACCTTTCCAATGCCCTGGGGGCCAAATTTAGGGGCCCCGTTGGGATGCCAAGTTCTATCTTATCCATTATTCAAAAGTTGAAGCAAGGGGTTGGGGGGGGCAGAGACATGAAAGAGATTTCTTAACATGGAATTTCAAGGGAATGCACTATATCGATAAGATATGGATTTAAGTGAAGGGAAACACAGCCTTCTGGCTGACTGTGGAGATATTAAAAGCCACAACCTCTGGGGAAGGAAGTCCAAAGGAGCACAGTCGGGACTGACTCCGCTCAGAGTCAGACTGCGGGGCAGGAGGAAGGGGTTCGCCTTGGCATCAGGGAACATTTGAGAGGCACAGCAGAAAGCCAAGTTCACTACCTGACGTCGAAAAGGTGTGGTAGGAACATAGGCACCTCCAAGGAACCTAACGATGAGTTGGTGCTTACCTAAGGATTCACCATCCACTGCATCATGGTATGCCGCTATGGCAGCGATATATACCTTAATAGTTGAAGGGGACAATCTGCGCTCCAACTTTTCCTGCAGGAAGGAAAGCACAACTGCAATCGAGCATCTCTGGGGGTCCTCGTGGCGTGAGGAGCACCAGTCGACAAACAGACCCCATCTCTGAGCGTAGGCCTGCCTTGTTGAGGGGGCCCTAGACTGAGAGATGGTGTTGATCACGGCTGCTGGCAAGCCGGAGAGGTCTGCCGCGCCGCGCCCAGGAACCTGACGTGCGAGTTCCAGAGGGCGGGACCAAATCATGGCGGGTGCCAAATCATGCCCATCCTGTGAGAGAAAAAATTATCTCCTCAATGTGATTTTCCAAGGAGGGACTGCCGCGAGGAGCATTAGGTTGGCAGAAGGTGGGTAGTAAGGCGGCTTGGCCAGACTAAGCTCCTATGAGCTTTATAGTCGCAGAAGCCAGGCTAGTCATGCTCAGCAACAGAACCTGTGTTGTCCTGAATTCTGACCCCCACCAGATTAGTGGGTAATAATTTAGTCGAAAATGGGCACAACACTAGCAATTGATCTTTAAAAACATTGCCTCACAGCACCAATCCAAACAACGGCACAAACATGCAGATCATAACATGCTCATATGCACCCCCAATTTAAAAATAACAAATAAAACTAATAAAATTAATAAAATAAACACAAAAAAGAACACAATGCCACAACAGCAAAATTGATATACTATTTATATATATATATATAAAATTATGCCTAAAAAACATTTTTATTGTCATTTTAAATCAAAGGTTCTTGCCATGACACTAAACTACATTTAATGGGAACAGACACTGTTATCACTCTTTGTCACATTCATAGACTGAAAGTAAAGTGATTTGTGGGATGGCTCAGTATGTACCTAAATGTGCGTCTGTCCACATCAAGGCAAGTGTAGCAAGTCAAGCATGTCCTGTGAATACGTCCGTCCCACCTGTAATTTAATTCACCTGCTTTCCCTCTCTTCCTCCAACCCACGCCTTATACAGCGTGTCTCTCTGGTGGATAATAAACTGTGGCAGATGTTTGTTTGAGTCTTGTTTGAGGCTTGTGTTGCCCCATTATCTCTGCATAAGCTAAATGCTAAATTATATTTGCCATTTGTTTATGTTGACATCCGACATCAATCAAGCCTCCAGTGCATGACCCCCCACCCCCAAGAAAATAATTTTTCTTAGCATTGTAACAGCCACAAGAGAGATATGTCTACAAAGGAAGTAGAGGGGGACGTGAGGGAGACAGGATATAATGATGAAGAATGCAAAACATAATATGGACCAAGCAGCTGCCCCATTTAATTTATCCCTTCATATAGCTATAATGTAATGACAGAGCAAGAAAGGCCAAGAGAGAGCGAAATGTATCTTTACTTATCATCTTATATATTGTATTTCAGGTGTTTTTAATATCTTGTATATTTTGTGTACAGTAATTCAGTAATTCATGACAAAGAGAGTTGTAAAACAATTATTCTGCAGAAATGTGAGGCTGAGAACTTGGAGTACCACTAAGGGAATCCCCATTTTTGAGAGATTATTCATAACTGCTGACCTGAAAGAGCCCATCATTGATCATCGCAGATAAACATACATACACATAAACTTTGCTTTTATGTAAAACTAATTTTAGTTATTATATAATATAGGATAATTTAAATTGTATATGCCACAATCAACTTTAGTGGGCCATTGCAACTTTATCTCACATTTTGACTAAATACATGTTTGTGTATAGAGTTTGGTGTTTGTAGGATTTTTTACAAATGTTCTTGAAAGAAGTCTTTAATGGTCCTTCTTTATTTGGTCTCTTTTGAAGAAGTCTCTTCTTATTGTTGACTTATTACTGTCCATTACAACAGTCTTCAGAAATCATTCTAGTAAGCTGTTTTTGGTGGTCAAATCATCTCTGAGAGCCAATTAAAACTGGCTTTTGAATTTTGCATGCTACATAGCATATAAGGTTACAGCGTATATCCACTCATCCCGGTATCAGCAATTGATTCAGAGTTATGGCATAGGGACACAACATCTCTATTCCCTCCATCAGTGAATGAGGGTTACATACATAACAGAGATGGTCCCTATGTGTCTGTCATTAGGAGTTATAATGTCTTGACAACATTAGGGTTTTATGAAAAACACCACAACCTGAATGCCATCACAACCCTGTGGCACCACATACTATTTGCTGACAAGCCATAGCACTTCAGACAAATTCTAATAGTTGGAACAATGGAGTGACCATGTGAGCCTCTGAAAGTGTTTCAGTGGTGACACTGTCCTGCCTCTGAAGGAGGCCTCTGAAGTGAATCTTTGTGCACTTGCACAATGTGGCGCCAGACTAACTGAGTCTAAGGTCTAAAGTCTTTATGCACAGATCCAATCTTTTGACCATATAAATTTTTTGGCCTGCTTGTTTACATTAACTTTAAACATGACTGGTATCCAATATCTGTGTTTACATTTACCTGTCTAAGTTTTGTCTAAGTTAATCCAAAGCTTAATCCTTTGAGCGTGTCTTCTTGAGGTAATTATTTATCACTGCGTGTCTTTTTCTGAGGTGAATTTGGTCTTATTCCTCTCAGCATGAAGCGTAGCAGGGATGAACTTCAGGTAAACTCTCGCTTCGATATTTGCAGTGATGTGGGTGTTTAAATGCCACATGCTTCTCGTGGGTAATTATCTATTGTGCGTTCATATGAATTACTTTATCACAGAATATTTGTTTTCGATAAGACTTGCTTAGTGTAATAGCAGACATGTCAGGCGTTCTACAGATACAACTCTCATGTGTCTTTGTGGAGTTTTTGCTGAGTTTCAATTCTTTTTAATGACACATTTCTAAATGAAGATCACGCAGACCAACACGCAGGCAGCGCACCCTGTTTGTTTTCTTCATTTTCTAAATGCAAAAAGTTGTGTTGTTACTATATGTATATACAAATTAAAGGAGACCCTTCACAGATTCGATTGATGTATTGCTCTTATCTGTACGATCAAAACTCAATGTGTAATTTAAGTTCTTATAGGCGTCATCAGGAGAAGATGCCTCAAAACGCATATATGCGTTTGCCACCCCCAGGTGGTTGATTACAAACAGCTATATTATTACCTCATTGGTAAGAAATATTTTATAAGCAAAGCTATTGTATTTATAAAACGACAGGGCAGGGGTTGAAAAGCAGCTTCTGAATGTTGCGCAGTTTGTTACATATAAGACATATATCTTACATATCACAAGATTTACACAAAAAGAAGGAAACATTTGTGTAGGAGACTCAGAGTAGGTAATTTCATGTTCAGAACTGTTTTTATTTAACTACTATACCAAAGTAAATACATTTTTGCGTTCTATGGCACATTTAAAATGTTGTCTTTATGGTCAAATGTGTCGCCCTTGCAAATGTATCCCATTAAAATACACTTTCCATAACAGGGCAAGGGCACCCACCATGACTTTTTTTTTCTAGGTTACGAACATAACCCACGTTCCCTGGGGGAGGGAACGGAGACGTTACATATGGGAACTCGCCAGAGAGACCAATTGCCTTTGAGCTTGATACAAAAGGCCAATGAATATTGGTGTGCATTTAATTGCGCTCAGGTGCACCTCATCAATGCGTGAGTATAAGAGAGCATGAGCGGAATGCACATGCAGGTTTTCGCTGAACAGCCGAGTCGGCATCAGCGTGACCTCAGAGTCGTGGGACAAAAGTGTAACGTCTCCGTTCCCTCCTTCAGGGAATGTGGGTTACATTCGTAACCTAGACGTTACCCTTTCAGTTGAATCACTTCGGCTTTACATATGGGAACATCCATGGAACAGGCCAAGACTCTAAGGCCGCATTACGCGGAGACCCCCTGCCGACAGGCAAGATACTTTTCAAGTTTGTCAGCACAGGATCTGCATGTAACCGGGGGAATGGAGCACATGACTCAACACACAGTTTTCGTATGTGGAATAAAGGAATGCAATATATCGATAAGATTATGGCCAAGTCCTCGACAGTGTCGCCGAATAGGATGATCTGGAAGATGGGGGCGTCGAGAAAGCCTGCTCTCTTGGCGTCCGGCACCTGCGTCAGGTTCAGCAACTGAAGTGGCTTCATGGACTACTGTGGTGGACATCACCTGACCAAGGGCATGTGCCGTGACTTTCGTCGTCCGAAGAACGAAGTCGTTCACAGCGCGGAGTTCCTGCATGGCCCCCTGGTCCGGCCCAGTCTCATGCAGGAGCTGCAACGCTTTGGCCTGGTAGACTTGGAGTGTTGCAAACGCGTGCATGGCGGTGGCAGCCTGCCCAGCAGCATAGTAGGCCTCGCCCACCAGAGCGGACGACAGCCCACATGCCTCGGAAGGGAGATGTGGCTGATCACAACAGGCGGAAGCACAGCACGGTCATAAATGCCCAGCAACAGCGCGCTCTACCTAAGGGATCACTGCATACCCCCTGGCTGCACCGCCATCGAGAGTGGGCGAAGAGCCTGGGTGCAGGTGTGGCGAGTAAGGGGCTCGCCACGATCTGGTAAGCTCTTCATGCTCCTCCGGGAAGAATGGCACTGGAATCATCCAGCCACGAAGGGTTGGCTGAGGGTGCACAGGGCACCTCCAAACCGATTCCTTGGGCGGCACGGAGACAGTTCGGCATCCACCACGAATGGGGCTGACACCGCGGCGCCCTCCCGAAGCGGCTTCAGCCTCTCCCTCTGATGCTGCTGAAGACATCTCAGCCTTTCGGGGCGCCCCGAAGGACACACTCAGCCCTGTTACGCGGTCTCCTTTGGGAGGACCATGGGACTACGCGATGCGGCAGAAGTCCGCGGTGCTTTTACACTGGATGGAACATTCTGTGCAAACATCCCCCAGACGCCTCGGAGCGGCAGTTGAAAAACAATTACGGTTTAACAAGCTGCCGCAGGAAGGACACGAGGGAAGCCGTCTAGCGAACGAGAGGCGGGACCTCAACGTAGCCTTAGTCATCCGCTCGCATTGAGCTCATTGACTATCCACAAATGCTGTTTCAGCGTGCTCGCGACCCAGGCATGTGAGACAGCACTCGTGACAGTCCAAAGAGACGAGGAAACTTCCGCACCCAGAAGCGCACGGTCGGATCGACATTCTGTAGAACGTTTTCACTTACCGCAGAAAATTTGCTCTTTTCCCGGTTGCCCAGGGAAGACCTAACTCCGTGCACTCAGAGGTCTTTGCTCGCTGTCGAGGATAGCGATGTCAGAGGAGGGAGACAAGCAGCTTCTAGCCATAAAAGTGGCTAGAGCACAATGGCTCTTTTAGAGGTAATTGCTCTTTTAGTTGAAATGGCCAGGTGAATCGCTGACTTTTTGCGCTGTTTCTATCTAAAACGTAGAATATTCTATAACATGCTTTGCATCCATATCCACAAAAAGATTTTATTTAAAAAGAAAACTGCTTGTATAGCTTTTTTGTCATTGTTTTGGAATATCTGATTGACCAACACAATTTATTTAAAAAATGTATAGCCATTCAGAAAATATTCTGAAAAAAATGTATAGCCAAACAGAAAGTATTCTAATGAAATGTGTTTGTGACTACCTGTCAATGCTACTAAGACTACCAGACTGTTTATGCAGTTGTTTTGCAAAAATTTTTTGCAATTATGTTTGGCATCGTTATTGTCACATAATCACATAATCACTTAAAACAGCTATTGTAGCAAAAATTTCTCATCTTCAAGTTTGTAACATGTTCATATTTTATATGAGTGTACATCAGTAACAAAAATATTCTGTGCCTGGGTTTGAGGTGAGACATGTGACAGCTTGCAGAACAGCTGTGAGAGAGAGGAATTTGTTACATCTCCTCTGACAGGGCCTGATGAGCAGTTTTAGAGGAATCATGCACTAACATGCTGCCATGTCTGTCTCTGCATCTGATGCACTCATTAGTATGTCTCTTGACAGTGTGTGCACCCAGTCTTTGATCTCTGACATAGAACTAGAGATCACCGTGGAGATGTATGGATCATGCCCCATGGAAACAGAGCAATATTGTTAGACAAGACACTACACCCCTTCGTATGATATATCTGACTAGACAAGTACTTATACTATTATGGACATTAAAAACAATATTATTATTATTTATAATTTATGAAAATAAAAAAAATCAAAATCATTTTTACCATGTTTTTATGAATAAAATGATAAACTTATAAACAGCAAATATGTCAATAATATGCATGCTAAGAATCTACAGTTATTTAATTTATTTAGGTACTATTTTCTCAAGTAAGGTGTATATTTTCAAAACTCTTGGCACAAAACCAAAATTACACTTGTAACATCACTAGTCATTAAGTAATAAATAGAAATAAATATAGGAATAAATAAAGAACACAGTAGCACACTTGCAATAACAGCATCACACATTTTAATTAACAATCGTCATCGTTGAAATGTATATAGACCTAACTATTTATAAACACTTCTGAATGTTTTCTTTCCATTAGTCTAAAAGTTATGGAAGCAAAATTGATGAACACAACACAACACAACACAACACAACACAACACAACACAACACAACACAACACAACACAACACAACACAACACAAAACAAAACAGTAGACGGTAGCTTCAATTAGATCAGTGGTGGCTTTAAATATGGGAATAGACATAAGTAAAGTGTGTGCGTTTACTCACACATGTAGCGGAGGTACTGGAGAGGGTTCATAAATGTACCGGCCTTGTGTATGTCTATCGTCGATTGGTACTGGAGGATGAAAAGCAGGAAAGAACTGAGATGTAGCTGTAAAATGAAAAAGAGAGTTTTTTTTTTTTTTTTTTTGCAATTAAATGTTAAACACTAAAAAGTAGCATAAAACACAGT
Organism: Enteromius paludinosus; assembly: GCA_032361165.1. Classification (NCBI taxonomy): domain Eukaryota; kingdom Metazoa; phylum Chordata; class Actinopteri; order Cypriniformes; family Cyprinidae; genus Enteromius; species Enteromius paludinosus. The sequence continues at coordinate 5,190,792 of JAUMHQ010000090.1, read as the reverse complement.
AAAATGTTTAGTAAGTAAGTGTGCATTTACAGAATTTATTGAAAACAAACAAAAATAATTATTTAAATGCACTCACGCATATACACAAATTGCAACTTCTGAGTTTGAATCACTTTCGGTTAGGACAATTTCAAGATGCCTGATGAGGTGTGAGCTGTGCTTCTTAAAATGCTACACTAAAAGTTAAAACTTATAATAAAATTATACTTTAAATTATACCATATTCATCTACTACTATACATAAATGGTCCCACTTTATATTAGGTGGCCTTAGTTACAATGTACTTACATTTAAATGAATCATTTGGTACAATGATTACTGAACTAAGTTGTCTAATGCGTCTGCTTCACTTCGCATCTAATATTGTCAAAAACACACAAGGTTTACATAAAAGCACAGCTATGTCTAAAATGAAAATAAACGAATGCGTGTACTGTAGCTCTTAACTAAAAGTAAACTAAATGCAAATGCTGCTTACATTACATTAATGTCATTACATTTACATTAGATTAAATCATTTAGCAGCTTTTATCCAAAGTGACTTACAAATGAGGACAGTGTAAGCAATCAAAACCAACAGATTTTTTATGTAATACATAAAAAAAGAAAATAGAATAGAAGAAGAATAGAGCAAGATATTTCTTTTAATTTTTTTATTTATTTATTTATTTTGCTGTTTCTCATTAAATGAATAATTCAACCGAAAATACAATTTCTATCACTATTTACTCACTCACAATAACAAAGAACCATGGTAAAACCATAAAACATGATATTCCTGAATAATATTTTTGCCGTATTGCCCAACCCTAACTTGTGCTACAAATGTATGACCTGTGCTACAACTTCTGTAGCACCATGCTAGGTGCAAAAAAAAAAAAATTACGTACAACCCTGATCATTGTACTGTAACATTTATGTCTGTTCAGTTCCGTTTACAGTCTGTGTTTTTGTATTCTTAGTTTAGTTTCATTTTTATTGTGTCTAGTGTCCCTCGTCCTAGTTCCTGTTTGCCCTTATATGGTCTTTCCTGTGTTAGATGTAATTTTTAGTTGATTCCCGTCCACCTGTGTTTCCCAAGCTGTGTCTTGTCTTGTGATTAGTCTCCCTTGTATAAAACCCCTGTCTTTTGAGTTCTAGTTTGTCTGTCAACGTTTATGTTTGGGTTCATCGTGTTTGTTTTGTAAGTTTATTGGATTGTTCATTAAAAGAAGGATATTATTGAAGTCTAAGTCTCCGGCGCTCTCCTTCTCTCCGAACCAGACATTACAGGTACATGTTAAAAACTGGTATTAGCATGATACTTCTGTTTCAAATGTAAAGCATTGAAACGATAGACTCCACTGGAGTCTTGGCGGAGGACTCAGGAGTGGCGGTCATCGTGTGCTGAGCCCCGAGTCTGGCAGCCATCTTGTTCAGAACGTCTTATGTAGTGGCCATCTTCGACTGAAGCTCCTTAATGTCTGTCATATTCTGCAATAGCTCATCAATGGCCCACATGGCGTGAACAGGCTCTGAAGTGGTAGGATTGACTGGAGCAGGCAATTAATCAGAAATGGTTTGGGCAGACCCTGAAGTGGCAGGCATGGCATTAGTGACCTCGGGCTTGGCAGACATGGAATCAAACTTTGGTGAGGTAGATGAAACTTGAGAAAATGTAAACTTATTTGAGATGATGTAAGTAGATCCGTTAGCAGCAGGCATGATGCCAGCAGGTGTGGGTGTACCAGGCATGATGTGAATAATTCCAGATAGAACGGTAGGGGGCCGACATGACGTGAGCAGGTGCTGGAGTGGCTGGTGTTGAGAAGGATTGGTGTTCCTCCTCCATGACACCCACAGTAAGAGCAGATCCACTTAAAGTTAAGCATAATTAATATATTGGTCGATGGACCAGTGAGGGCTATTGTGTGACATGAGAGATGAAATATCCTTTTTCAGTCCAAACCAAAAAAATGTCCTTCAAAAATGAGTCTTTAAAATTTAACTGGTCACAAATTCCTTGATGGAGCCCTTGCCTTGACAAAGGCTCACCAGACTATCTGCTGGGTTCATTGTAAGGTGGTTGTGTTTTTCTGTAACGATAGACTCCACTGAAGGCGAGCGCAGATGAACCCAAGTGCAGATTTATTTACATTATGATGAAACATACAAACAGATCCCAAAACAGAACATGGGCAGACAAAGCAACTCATCAACAGTGGAACAATAAAATGCAATACACAACAAAGATCAAGACAGGAAATACACAACTTATACAAAAAATTGGGGATCATAAGACCAGAACAAACCAATGAGAATACAGATCTAAAAATGGCATAATCAAACCAATGGGAGCATGACACAGAACAGAACTTATAAGCATATTAAGAGAAATCTAACAAAAGTAATTAAGAATTGCAGTGGACCCTGGCACTGTAACAAGGGAGGGTGCATTAGCCGGCATGTTTTTAGCTTGTAAACATCTGGCATCTGTGTGCCAAGGTGTTTAAGGGCTGTGCCCAGGGACCAACATCCGGGGTCAATGCTTCATGATACAAGCTGCTAAATGCAACACTAACACTGGGCAGGCATGCAGCGAGTTCCTTACATTTGTAAAGCCCTGCTCTACCTCATTCCTCACCTTGCATTAAGCACTTTTATCCTCAGCGTTCCATGTGGTGGTGCTCAGAAAGCTAATTGGTGAAACTGCAAGTACTGCAGCTTTCATTCCAACAATAGTCCTTAAGAAAATCACATCCAATAAGATCAAAAAGTCCAGAAAGCCAGAGAGAATTTGACACTCTACACAAATGTGTTTTTATAAGCTGTATTTCTTGTCCTTGAACTGAGAGAACATAGTAAGGCATTAGAGTACTGAATTCATAACCATCTGCGTGCTGGGAAACACATATAAACAGAAATGAGAAATATAAGTAAACCATTATAAAATGAACACAACAGAACAATACAGGGAAATTTGAATTACTTTGTCAATACATAAAATTCCATTTAGATTTTCTTTTCAGCTAAACATAATTTTGTGTTATTACAATTATTTTTATTTTCTATCCCATACTCTCTCTTTGCTCTTCTTTTATCACTCCACTCAAACATTTACTCTCTGTACATCGTACAGCACTGCTGTAAACCTCAGATTCTCTCCCTCATTGCTATCTTTCAGCACTTGTTTGTTCCTCTCCGTTCCTGTTCCATTCCTCATAATTTTCTGTTCATCTTTCATGTCAACACTTGACTATCCTCTACTCCTCAAAAATTGTGTGTTCAAAAATTCAGCTTTCTCCACTTCTTCATGGCATGAGTCACTCATTCCAGAGACACTCTGCACTCTGACTGACTCTCCTCTCCCACATACCTCTCTGCTTTTTCATCAGCCTCCTATTCCTGTCTTGTATTAACCCCAATATCTTTCCACACCCATTCTTTCACTTTTTGTCTGGTTCATTTCATCAGGTTGGTCTTTGGTATTCACAATATTACACATTATAATAATTAAATTAAATAAATAATAAATAATTAAATAAATAATTAAAAGTTAATCATTTTCTTTTTAAATAGCTGCAATCTTTTAGCTGCATTATTTCTTTACTTGTCATTTTATTTTCTCTCTGTTTATAATTAGTATTTAATGACTGAAAATATATGTCT
>JAUMHQ010000090.1:5168777-5180699 GCA_032361165.1 Enteromius paludinosus | reverse complement strand
GGGGAGAGCGCGGCGGTGCCGCATCTCTGGCCCCCAGGAACCAATCATCCAGCCGCGAAGGGTCGGTCGCAGGCACACGGGGCACCTGCAGGCCGGTTCCGTTGCAGCGGCAGCCTCACCATCAGAACCACCATCTGATGGTGCAGAAGACATCTCGACCTCTCGAGGAACTCCGTAGGACACACTCGGGCCTGGCGTGGCAGGGGGAGCAGTCTCCCTAGGAAACTCCACGGGACCACGCGGTGCGTGAGAGGCTCGCGCAGATCTTTCACTGGATGAGGTACACTCAACAGTCACCTGGAGAACCAGGCGTCTCGCCGTAGCTGCCGTGAACCGCGAACGGTCCAGCGTTTTACCACCACGGGAAGCCCGCGAGGGGAGCCGTCCCACGAGTGAGAGGCGGGATCTCAACGTGGCCAGGGTCATACGTTCGCAATGAACGCATGAGCCCTCCACAAACGCTGCCTGAGCATGCTCTTGGCCCAGGCATGACAGACAACGCTCATGGCCATCTGAAGAGGTGAGGAAACTTCCACACCAAGCAACGCACGGTCGGATAGACATCCCACTACAGAATGTTTCACCAACCGTATCAGAAATTTATGCTCTTTCTTCTGGTCACCCAGGGAGACCCAAACGCGGCAACTCCGTGCACTCAGATATGGGTTTTTGCTCACTGGATAGGCGAAAGCTGGCACAGCCACCAGCTCGCAGGATCCGCTGACAGCCGCCCAGAAACGCTGTCAGACGAGAGAGCAGGAACGGGAACTTCTTAGATGTTTCGGATTTGAAGATCTCCACAGCAAAACTCCAACTTCACTGGATCACAGCAGGGGATCAATGGCCACAAATTCAAAACGGCTCTGAAGCGAAAGTCTGCATGTGCACTGTGCGCGTGCCCTCTTATATTCACGCAGTGATGAGGTGCACCTGAGCGCAATCAGTGCACGCCAATTTTCATTGGCCTTTAGTAAAAGCCCAAAGGCAATTGGTCTCTCTGGCGTGTTCCCATATGTAACGTCGAAGTGATTCGACTGAAAGGGTAACAGTGTGTTTGTGTGTGTGGGTGTTTTTTTATTATTATTAATAATTAATCCTTTAAAAACAACAATACAACACCAATACATATTTTCAGTAGAACATAAAAAGAAGGTATAAAACATGAAACAATGAATAGTCTAGTCATTTCAATAATTGAGAATCAATTTAGAATACTGTAATAATCCGGCAGTCAGCGCTAGCTGCCAGGTGCTCCAATGAAATACCCATGTATTTCTTTAGAGTTTACTTTAGAGTTTAGAGTTGTCATTTAAGCAAGACAGTTGGGTTTTTGCATTAGTGATGTTATGTGTGTTTATGTTCAAGTAAGTTTGGGGGGGTAGTTCACTTAAATTACAGGGCTGCAAAGATTATCATCTTCTCTGTGATTTTAATTTGGAAAATTGTGTCAGGTTAATTATAATGAAAACATTATTATAGGATGGCAGCGGTGGAATCACTCAAAACAGGATGAGATGAACTTGTTTTTAATTATGCACACATTGTTGTTGGTTGGATGAGTTAGGTTAAATGTAAATATTCCAAGAAGTTCTCTGTCATTCACTGATGTTTGTGACAGCTGCAGGTGGCAGATCTAAAAACTATTTTGTGCCATTAAAGCATGTTTGATTTAGTTTGCCACAAATTGTTAATTAATACATTAACTAACATGCAGTAACTAACACGTAATTAATGTGGCGTTATTCATGCAGTAATTCATGTGAGTCATTTCGTAGTTAAGTTAGTTCTTGATTAATTTATGTCTTAACTCATCATTAGTTTACAGTCAAGTAACTGTTAATTAATGTATTAGTACATGATAATTCATGTACTCTTATTGTAAAGTGTTACCGTATATTCATTTCAAAGTACTCTATGTGGGATAGTTGATTGAAAAAGACTATATGAAAAGAAATGAGTAATTGGTTGACAGTTTATCACAGTTAGATCAACCAATCTGTGTTTACCGTAATGACTTAAAGCAAATATACATAATCAGCTGCATGATTGTGCCAGAGCAATGGCAACTTGTTCAAAAGAATGAGAAATGTTTTATGATCTACACAAGAGACTAGATGGTGTGGAGGTTGAACAAGTAGTTTTGAGAATTTCATTTCTGATCTGAGAAATGGACCAAAGCCTCTGAGAAAAACAGTAAGCTGACTTTGGTCCTTTTATCTCCATCGAAGGTTCTGATTGATGTGTGATTAATTAGTGTTTCCACCTGGTTAATTGTGTGCTAATTGAGCTCAAGCACTGCTGACTTAAGTTAACATTATTGAATGCTAGTGTTTTCTAAATGACCACATGGTGTAGGCACTGAATAATGTAGGGATTTGTGTATAGAGTTTTGCACAGTTGACCAAATTTAACTTATGTGTTAAAGCAGGGGATAGTGTTTATAGTTCAGGGAAAGGGGTGTGCTTTTAGAAAAATAGCGTTATGGTTTTGAATTTTAGTTCAAAAGCTTGGTTATAGTGTTTTAGCAATCTAGAAAACCGTAACATTCATACTAAAAATCTTTTGAAAGGTTTTTTTTTTTGTCGTGGACACTCTTATACCCCATTGACTATTATAACACTCGCATCACTGTGTCACTAAATAAGTACAAGGATAACATAATAAAAGCTCAGAGGTGTGATAAGCAAAGGGAGAGAGGATGGTGATTTTTTTATTCAGTAATGTGGAACATATATGAATAAACATTATATGTTGTGTGTGCGTGTGCCTTGTTCACTGCCAGATTTCATTCCGCCACTTTACTCACTCATGATCTCACTGCTAAAACATGCTTTTCTGCACAAAGCTGATGACTGGAGGGCCGATGAACATTAAACCCTATGAATTTTTTATTAGTTATACATGACAATGGGAAAGCAAGTGCTTATTTTACTGTATATGTGTGTGTGAACCTGAAAAAAACACACACAAAAAAACAACACACACCCATGCACACCTGTGCATTCTTGTAAGTAGTTGATAAGCTCATAATAAGAAGCATACCTTGAGGACACCAAAACACCAGCATGTGTATAATAAAACACATACAACCAGTGCACAAAAAATGTGCACAGGTTGCTGGATCAAGCTGTGTCTGCATGCATGTAAACAGAGTGCTGTTGAGCACTGCTCTGCGGGGTTTACTGTTGACTTTTGTGCATTCTGTTTAATTACAGTTTCAGATTAGTGTGACTGTAATGGGCTAATTACATTGGTATAAATTATCCAAATGCATCAAATGTGCCTGAAATTGAGGTGCTAAAATGCAGGGAGAGAAAACAAGTAATGAAAAGTTGAAGAATCAACTTGATTTATTAAACAAACATGATATCCAAAATACAACCACATAAAGACTTGACTTGAACATGACATAAAATGTTGTTTTAATTTAGTTTATAAACAACATTTTGTTATGTAATTTATGTATGGATATAGACATTACATAACAAAATGTTGAACTTACCAATAAGAAAATCTTGATTTTCTACATTGGAGTGTAAAAGGGGGCATCAGGTGAAGAGGAGTTGGTCAAATTGTTGCTTTATCATTAAGAGAGCCAATTACAGAACATGTTTCTTCTATTGATTTTCGAACATTCCACTGGGGGATAATTAAGAAGGGCCAGTAAGACAATAATCCCCATGTGCCAAAACAGCAAAAGATGGAAAGAGATCATTATGTATCAAGGTAATCTGTGTAATCATGGTCAGGTCACAGAGGTAGATATGGGTCAGCACCTCAGGGCATATTAATATCTGCACTTAACTGTCTCCATTTGTCTCACTCTTTTTGCCACTAAATTTTCTCTTTTTGTTAGAAGAAAATGTTAGTTAGCTCTTAATGTAACTCTAAATACATTGTGAATAGAATTTGATTTGGTTTCAACTGCTGATGTATTTAAAATCTGTGACCTGCTCCAGTGGAAGATAAATTGGCACAACTCCCTGCACTTTCATTTTTCACATTTCTCACTTGTTCCCCTTTGTTTACACATCCACATTTTACACTTTGCTCCGTCCCTCAGCGCAAACCTGTATCCTTCTTGGCACCCAGAGAGTAATGCCCTAAAAACAAGCAGGAGTTGTAATCCATTTATTCTGTCCCACCAAACAAAATTTCCCAAATAATCCTCAGCGACACAGGTCTCGTTGAGAGACCAGGCCTTATGGGAGTCAGAAAGCACAACTAAGAGAGTCAGGGAATGAACATTTCTCTTTTTGTCTCTCGCACTCACCATCTCCTGTTATCTTTGTTGCTTCTTTATCAAGCAGGTGGTACCCAGGGGTGGCTGCCCTGGGCTTGCAGACAAAAGTGTGTGTGTATAAACTTTAAAGCTGATTAACCCAACCCCACTGCCTTAATGAGAGCGCAGAGTAGCGAGCACCTCAGAGACCTCCACGCTGAACCCTTCCTGTACCTCATACACAGTTAGTCATCCCACTTCACACACATCAAAGAGCTTCCAGCACAGAGTGCCATGCAGGAGAGGAGAGGTGAGGAGAGCGGGGGGATGGTGGGAGACAAGGAGGGGGAGGATGGACATAGGGATCCCTTATCTCCTCCTGAGAGGATGCTGCCCTGCAGAGTGAGATTGTCTCGAGCTGCCACCTGTCCCAGCCATCTTTGAAGGCAATGCTAAGCCTGTGATGGGCCTGACCTCCTTCAGCTCCCATTCCTTTATGTTTCTCTTCATTTTTTGCTTAGTTACCCCCTCCCCTCTACCTAGCATTCTTTCCCTCCATTCCATTCCTATCTGTCTTGGATTTTCTTGTGATAAGTACCAAGGACAGCTGTGAGTCCCTAGTTACCACATACTGACAAATAGTAATAATTAGGGAAAGGAAATGTTAGCACTTTCTCTCCTTTCAATACAGGTTGGGAAAAGTACCAAGTGGTGGTTTGTTAACATTAAAGAGGACATCATTTTTATTGATCTTTTGAAAAAAGTGGAAAATGGCCGGAAAATACAATAAAATAAAATTTTCAAATAAAAATAAAATATGGATACTATATGTTTGTTTAAAGCAATTCAAATACACACACAAACACACACAGAGAAAACTGGAGCGAGTATAATGCTGTCTGAATACCCACTGAGATTATTCAATAGACAAAGCAGCATGTTAGGATGAGAGTAAGTAGTGGTGTGATAGATTTACACAGTAGTAGTTCACTTGAAAAAAAAAAAAGAATGAGAGAGACAAAGGGAATTCATACGTCTCCCATGTCCCATTTAAGCCAAAGGTTTTACAGCGGGTAGTGAAGTTATTGACAGAAGTTGCCTCTATCCTTCAAAACAGGCTTACTTACCATTGCTCTCTCAAAGAAATCTTTGAGATAGCCTATAATTATGATCATCCCAATGCAGACTTGTGAAAGCAAACACGTCACATAATTGCCTATGGCACATTCAAAAGATCTAGTTTTCAGGATTCAGGATGAATTTCTCATAAAGAGAAAGCAACCGATGTTCATTCATACTGGCAGTGCTAAGGATCATTTCCACTCTCAACAGGCCTCACCCTGAACCCTCTATGTAGGTTAAAGAAAAAGAAAAGAGGTAAGTCAAAGAAGGATAGGAATGTTATGGTACATGGCAAGACTTCTTTAAAAAGCTCTACGATAATCTGTGGTGTACTAGACCAATAGGCCTAAAACAATAAAATATTCTCCCTCAGAATGAAAAGATCAGGATAAACGAGTAGAAGAGATTTCTTACTAGTGCCCTGAGACTGCTCCAGGCATCTTGACCCCAGTGGGACCCAATGGTCAGTGGGAGCCTCTCTTATGCTTGTATCTTCAATTTGAGGCATCATTGTTTTTATGATTACAGAGCAAGTAAACTTTTGAAAAAATATAGTCATGCTACACAGGTATAATGTATAAAGTATAAACTGAAGCTAGTTATTTCTGTTTAGATTAATTGTGTCTAAAAAAGTCCTGGTTAGGTAACCAAACTCCATTTGTTAGTTTCATATGGTTATTCAAAATGCAGTTTGTTCTGGTCATGGTCATGTCTGACGGATGCCATGTACAGTTTAGCTGTAAGTTTTACACACAGAACTATTCATCCAGTATATCGGTGTCAATCTCAACTTTTCATAATCTCAGAAAGCTCTTGACTATTCTTTGTTCTGGCAGGTGTGGCATGCTATGCTCCACCAAGGGCAATGAAGTGGGAATTTTCTATAAAATGGTGTGAACCTATAATAAAGATGACCAGAGAGGATGCAAGCAGTGACAGAAGTTTGGATATGTCTGTTTGGTGGGATATCATCAGTTCCTCCTCATGTGGGTTTGTGGTGTGGACTCTGGTGTGAGGAATCAATGAGACTTTGGTAAAGGATTACAGGCTTTAGGAAACTTGGTAGATCTTTATCCAGCAAGGAACACAGAGGACTGAAACAGTAGCCCCACACGGCTGATAAAGCTAAAGGTGCAAGCCATTTTGTTTTTGAGTGTAGACAGTATTTCACACTGAGAAGTTGTAGACCGGCACTAAGTAGGCTTAGGAGAGCCCCCTCTTTGCAGTAATGACACTTGTAGGCTTGAATGTCAAGGACAAGGGGGCTTCAAAGAGCTAAACTCTTGAGACCTTTAGGAAAGTGTTTGTGAAAAAGGCACAAATGTTTTAAGACTTTAAGGACAGCCAAGACTGCACTGAGGAACATAAATAGACCTATTGTTTGCTAAGCAATGGAAATGGCTTAGCTGGTGGAAGAATCATGTGCATGTCCAAGGTTTTAAAACATTGCAGAACAGCAAGATTGTGTCCCTCTCTGCTTGCCTTATTCAAAATATTTGCATTCCATCTAAAAATTAATATAAAAGGAAAACATTCAATACAGAATGCTTTAATTCCCATAATGGGACAAAGCTCTTACTGGAAAAGAACACATCTGTTTAAGAAAATACAAACAATTACAAAAGATGATGAAGAGAAAGAAGAGAAGGATCTTCCACTTCCTCAAGAGAGATAAGAAGTGCAACGCCAGCAAGTGCCTCTCTGTTACTGCGGCCGGATGACCTGCTAATCAGCGAACAATATAAACAGATGTCTCACTGCTAGCCGCATTTCACACTTCCACACATTTAGCGCTCTTCCCATTAATTCATCTTTCAATCCTGCCGTCTTATCCGTACTGTGTATTAACATGGTGCTAAGCGGGACCATGAGACTCTTATCCAGTGTTTGTGTGAGAAAAGGGGATAAGGCTCAGGAACGACAGCTAATGCTAATGCTTCATCTAATGCTCACAAAGAGGGCTATTTATCCTGTGCACTCTTTATGCTAAACATGACAGGCCTTTATGCACGTATACAGTGGGTGTGAGGCGCTTGTGTAAATATTCTTGTTGTATCTAAACTATCTGTACCTTCCCCCTTCTCTGGCACTTGTCATTTGGCGCTTTGCTCCTGACACCCACTCCCGCTATGTGTTGCTGTGGTGACCAGGTGTGCAGAGGCGGCAGGTGGAGGCTCATTTAGGCACATTAGGCCTTGACACGCGCCATAGGAAGAGTAATCATGCTTTACCTGCCTCTAGTACTAGTGCATACACAGCACAAAGAGACCGACTCGCTCTCCATCACATACTTACACACACAAACGTGTGATCACACTTACACTATCGCACACCTGGGACACATTTATGAGCTGATGGATCTCCAAAGGGAAAGAGAAAGGCAGGGAGGCTCTATCGTACATGAGTGTGTGTGTATGGGGGTCAAGTTTCTTCACACCTCAAAGCCAGTGGAGGTGAGTGAATGGCACCAGCATGGGTTTTAAAGAGCTGAGGGGTGATGGGGCTCGGGAGGGTTTGTTAAAATGTCCTGGTCTCTCATAATCCCCTCTGGTGAGGAGTGTACACCACATCTATAATCCACAAAGTACACTGAATCCTTTATTCAGTCAAAGAAGTATATCAAACATTTTCTCAGTCTAGACAAAATGGGTTTCAAATGTCACACACAAAAAATAATAAATAAACCTTGTATAAAAACATAAGTTTATACAAATCGAATTAATTGACAGAGGCATGCCTGTGAAATATCTCTTAAGAAATAATATATTTCTGGTCAGTGAGATGGGGAGAGGGCTTCCCACTCCTTCAAACTTTCTCCACTCCACAGTTCATTGCTACCCTGGTGATCCCCCATGCGGAGAGAATGGGCTGACTAAGAGGCCCCTTTGACCTCTCATGCTGTTTTTGAACCACTCTGTTTCAATGTCTGCCTTCTCCACCTGACCTCTGACCCCCACCCTTTCACCCCGCACCCTCTGCCCCAGCCTCCCCCTGCAGGCTCCGAAAACCCCTCTTTCATTTTTGTTCTTTCTTGCATTGCTCCTTCAGTCTGTCTCTCCCACACAAAATAACTCTAGATAGATAGATAGATAGATAGATAGATAGAGCTTTTATAGATAGACAGATATTTTCCTTATAAATAGCTCTGCCTTCCCTCTTGCTTAACACTAACCCTCTCAACTCCCAAATCCCCCCTCCCTTTATAACACTCTCTGCCTATTTGTCCAGTTTTTTTCAGTACAGAGAAAGTGGCAGATTTGCTGAGGTGGTCACACTATTGTTAGTCAATATATTAGGGGTATGATGGGTCAGTTTGTAGCCGACCTTTGTGCATTAAGATGGACAGACTAAAACTAGACCAAAGCACAGAGCTGCTAATAAAACTAAACAGCGATACAGTAAATGGTTTTGTGAGAGAGAATGAAGGTAAATACATTCCATTAAATAGTATAGATTAAAACTACACCAACAAACACAATTCAAGGCCAATTTATTGAAGCTAAACAAGCCATCACATTGAATCCTCATCTATTGGTGATGGTCAAGGAATGGTGGTCCACAAAATTAACCTTTTAAAAGGTTTTGACTAGCCTCATCTGTCTCTCTCTCCCTTTATTTCTCTCCTTTACTCTATACTGTCCATTCATGTTCTCGATGTCTTGCTAAGAGTCTCTCATGATTATTAGAAGAATGATGGGGGACTATGGTGGGCAAGACAAGAGAAAGTGAGAATGTGGAAAAGAACAAGGCACGGGGAGTTTGACTGCTTTCCTCTCTTTGGCGCTTTGATCATGCTGCTGATGAGTGAGGCTGGAGTTGTGTGCTTATACTCTGCCCCTAATGAGGGAATTAGGGAGCAGAGAACAACGTCCCCCATACTAACTTCCCTGCTGAAAAAAATTTAAAGGCAGGCAAGAGCGAATAAGAAAAAAGGGCAACTAGTCAACTGTCAGGCCCAATCAATCTGTTAGCAGCTTTGCCTTTCACCTCACAGAGGGGAAAATTAGCATGTTAGCTCTTGCACTAAACATTCGTCCTTGAGTTTTATACACCAACAATATCTAGTCTATCAGTATATGTTGTTCATGGTAACTTTCTTTGGCAAAACACATTGCTGAGACAACATAACTTTTATAACGATAAATTCACCCAAAAATAAAAGGCAAACGGCAGAAAACTTTCAGTGAATAACAAATCAAATTTCAGTTTGTTCCTCAGTTTGTTCCTGAATGCATCTTTTTACTCACTATCTATTATTTGTTACACACACACACACAAACACACACAGGACATTATCCTAAACATATTTTTAGGATAAAAAGACAAGAATGTATAAATAAATTGAAAGAAACAAAAAGAAAAAAAGAATGTGAGTGGTAGTGTGCCAATATGGACAAAGAACATGACAAATTAGTTACTTACTATAGTGAGGGTCCAGGTATCCATTGCGAGGGTCCATGGTGAACAGTGTCCCCCGATAGGGCAGGGTGTGGTCTGCCAGGTGAGGCAGATAGCTGTGAAGCTCTTTCTTCACTAAGGGGGGGCGGTCTTCTGTAGAGGTTGATGGCTCTTCACTAAGTTTTCCTGATATGCCCAGAACCACAGCCTGCCCACTGATGGCATTACGCCTCTCACAATGATATGGGGGACCACTGTCATCCTCTAAGAGAAAAGTAAAAAGAAAAAAAATATATTATTTAAATTTTATTACTCTTTTTTATTGATGTGTGGAGACTTAGTACTATATATATATATATATATTTCAAGAGTTCACGCTTTCCTCGTAATTATAATAAAGCAAATGTATAATAAAGCAAATTTGGCGTGCTGTCTGCGGAGTGAATCGGGAGAACAGCAAACTCCGAACCCGGATAGACAGAACCCTCGCGTGGACAAGAGTTCGGCGTTCGGCTCGTTCACAGTGTTTTTTTTTTTTATACATACAGTGCATACACTGGCCTTACTTACTCTGCATCCCCGATACAGAAAGCTTTCATTAGCAAAGAAATGTAGCACGATTGGCGATGTTAGTGATGTAAGAACAAATTAGATTACATGGATATACGTAGCTTAATTGATAGCAACGTAAAAACTGTAACACTCAAACAAAAATGTAACGTTATGGGGTGTAATGGTGGTTGCCCAAAACAATTATTTTACTGGTAATTTATGCCAAAAAAAAAAAAATCCTGTTGGATACGGGAAGCGAACCCAGGTCGTCCCATGAGCTGACCCTGTATCCAAACCACTAGACCACGTTTCAATGTTAGTGTGATCTCTCAAACTTTACTTGACTTAAAAATGTACCTTTTTGTTCATGATCTTATTGTCAGACCTTAGCCAAAGATAAATGTCAAAACCTTATGGTTAGTACTGTAAAAGGAAAATTCAAGATTCACACAAACAGACAGACAAACAAACACAAATACACAGAAACACAGGTAGACAGACCCATAGACAGAGGCAATAAATATGGAACAAGTCTGGTCACGTTAAGTCTTCGGGTAGTGAGGGAGGCAGTGTTAGTGCTAACGTGTGCTTTAGGGAGCTCTTTATGGGTTTTGTGTGCAAAGCCTCCTTGGCTTGGCCTCTTCCAGGCAAAAGTGCAGGTTCACAGTTTCACACAAGAGCAATGCATTGTCTCTGTGCCTGTGCTTGAAACATTCTGTGAAAATAAAACAGGCCAACACTCAACATCACAGCAGCAGTCAGGCAAGGATTTCCCACAAGCTTGCTCCCTTTCACTTTTTTCACAGACACAGAATTCCATTGAGAGGGCAGCTGAGCCTTTTCCCTGCATTCCAAACTGCCCATTAAATGGCCTCATGGGTAGCATCAACACCCACAAGCGATCCACCTTCTCTCTTTCTCCTTACTTCTCTACTTCCCTTAACACTGTTCCTGCCTCTCCTCTACTCACACACAGAAATAGTTTTTTTTTTACTTTCCCTGTTTTTCTGTCTGCAAGTAATTTGTTCTGGTGGGCAAAGTTGGACTTGTAGCCCACAGAGACAGAGTCTCCAGTCATCAAAAATGGGGCAAAGAGAAGTAAGTATACAGGGCTTTACAGGGTTTGGTGTTTGATCTTTGCTGAAGACACACAACCCAATATCTGACCCTATCTAGGACCTCTCAGCCTAGAAAAAGGAGTTCAGCAACCTATAATTCAGTATTCTGGGAAAGCACTCGCCATATACTTTTACTGCTAAGTGAAATCATTTAATGCTTTTTAATCTTAAGGAAATCAACGGCAGCTTTAGGGGTCAATTAAAGGGACAGTGACAATCATGTCATTATTTGTTCGCTGTCATTTTAAACGTGTGTTACTTTCTTTTAGTGGAACATTAGAGTTATTTATTTACAATTGATGTAGGTTAAAAGTAATCCATGCATCGTGTGCACTACATTCTTCGAAAGCTTTAATATACCCTATATTTTATTCCTGCATGGGTTTTGACAAAATTACTAATTGCGCATCTGATGATTTTTATGTGTTTGTGCCAGTGATGGGCAGTAGCATCGCTACAAGTAGTGACGCTACTAGTTTAACTACATTTCTCAGTAGCGTGTTGGTAGCG
>JAUMHQ010000090.1:5140052-5153199 GCA_032361165.1 Enteromius paludinosus | reverse complement strand
CACATAAAGACTTCGTATGGCTTCAGAAGACTTGGAATGTGACACGACTTGTTTGTAATGTATTTATTCTGCTTGGTCATGATTAGTTTGTGCAAAAAATCAGACAGTCCACCGCAAACAACTGCTTCTCTGCAAACTGCATGTTCATTACTGGACAGAGCCAATGATAACTTTCACAATCAGCCTTATATCTGGAGAACCTTGTGTTCAAGGTGCAGTTTTGAGCTCTAGATATTTTAAACTGCGCAGGTTTAGGACATAATGCACTCATATCATTATAATTGCTATTAATATTATAAACATTGCAAAATCCTTTTTTGTTTATTCAAATATGTGTTGGCCCCAAATCGGGATGATTCCATAATTTCAGAGATGGGTGGCCACCCTAGCCTTCTCTGATTACTTCAGTTTTAAGGCTTTGGTATCAGCATGACATAATTTAACCATGCCCTTCCAACTGCGAGTGTTCATTTCTGAATGAAATGCCTATTTTACTACACCCAATCATTTTGTAGTAGAAAACAACAACAAAAACAAGCCACATCCTCTATTCTCCTTATTCAGTATTCTGTTTCTCTTGGAAGTATCTTACAATACAGAAGCAAAATCGGTCACAAACGTCTAGTTCATGCAGATTTTAAGGCCCTTTTCTTTCAGATTTTAATATAAGCAAAAGTGACCATTAGCTCTTAGTTTAACATCACTGAAGAAATAGCTGAAATATTCAAGCACTCATTTGTGTTTTTTTCTTCCTAGGGGACAATTAAAGGGGATAAATCTCTAGCGATTTCATTTAGGAGGCTTCCTTGTAAACGGATTTCCGTTTGAGCCACATTACAGAGTTCAAAAGTTTCCTGCAGACTTTTAGATGAAGGTGAGTGTGCTATGCACTCTGGGCTCAGTGAGGCTCTGATGTTGAGATTACACATGTCAGGAGGCAGATGAGAAGGATTTCCATGGCCCTGACCATCAACCTTTCTCTTTTATTTCCTCTTTTATTTTCTCAGCATTCTTGTATTCCTTTTACATTTTTGGCTCCATCATTGCCCCACAGATTCACCGGTCTATTCACCCTGACACAAAAACAGCAAGCTCTTTCTCTGTGGACTGGGGGTGGGGGGAAAAAAGCAGGGAAAGAAAAGGAGAGAGAGAAAAAATGATTGTGCTCTCTCTCTCTCTCTCTCTCTCTCTCTCTCTCTCTGTAGTGATTGAATTTCTTAACATCTTTTCAAAAATCGCTTAAATGCCTGGAGGCGAGAGGAAGAAACAAGCTAATGGTGGATGGGGAGCACTGAACAAATTTCAGAGCCCTTTCCTGCTTGCGTTTGAGGTTTGAAAGCAAGCGCCCTGCCTTTCAAGTTTCAAAGTCCTCCTTTCTCCCGTGGTGTCACTGAAGGATTTGAAAAGAAGGTAATTGTGCTCACTGCCGCCCTGATCAGAGGCACACGGCCCAGGCTCTAGTATTTCACCAGCTCTCAGTACCACAGGAATTGACTCAGCAGCTCGGCTTCAACTTTCTTTTCCTGGCTCTCTCTCTCTCCCCTGTTCTTTGTGTGTCTCTTGATCTCTGTCTCTCACTTTTATCCATTCACTTTCCCCGAGTCTTGATCTAGGCTTCTCTCTCTACCAACTGGATCTCCCTCTTCCGTCCCGAATGTACGTGGTTTTCCAATGACAATCTCTCTGCCCTTTACAGCCTACTTCTTTCTTGCACCCATTTTACCACATAAATACTATATATATATACAAGTCTGAATAAAAAAAAAACACTTTTTTGGGGAAATTGTAGATGTTTTTTCTACTGAAAACATGAGTAGTTTGAGGTAGTGTGTATACTTTCTGGATGTTAAAAATTACTTTGGCACTTTCAAAATATTGCTCTTTATGTGTAAGAACATTAACTGAATTCATTAAAGTTAACTGATTCTCTAGAATGTGTTTGATTATTGCCTCATATCACTCTATTGCAAAGAAAAAAACTATTATTGTCTTTAAGAGAAAACATCTTACAAGAACTACAAACTTATTTTGGATATTTTGAAATCACAGTGCCACTCTGGAAGAAAGAGGGAGAGGCCTGGTTGAGCTAGAAAAAATAAAGAAGAAGAGCTGCTTTTTAGATATTTGATTAGAATATTGTCATTATATTGTAGAGGGATTTGGTTACGTTTAAAGAACTATTAATTAATTAATTAACTGAATTAATTAATTATAAAAGCCAACAAATTTTATTCACTGTGTTTTGAGTAATTTTGTTATTATAAACAACAACAACAGCATCAAAAAAAAACAACAAGCTTAAACGTGTGGTTAAGTTACCACTAAATGTTAGTTTAGTTATGGGAAAGAAAGAATAATGAGAGATCATGAGGACAGGTAAGAACATTGTTCTTGTGACGGATGTTTCTGTCTGTGGGATGGGAGTCTGAAGTTGAGGGCTAATCTAAGCGTGAGTCCAAAGGCAGAACCATCTCCCTCTTTTCCTCTAGCTCTCTGCCCTTCTTCGACGTATGCCAGTCATTTTTCACCCTGCTCAAAGTTGAACTGGCTCTCCCACTGCTGAGCGATCGGCTCATGCCAGTCAAAATGCAGCAGGGTAGCACAGAGGCCATTCATGTCAAAGTTGCACAATGTTGCACATTGTTTCCGGTGAGGGTAAGGGAAAAAAATAGAGAAAGCAAAAGGTTAAGACTGAACCTCCACCTGCAGATATTTTGAAGGGTTTGTTGTCAATAGTTGAGTTGAGGTTAGTGTAGCTGGGGAACCTTTTTTTTGTGGTGGTGGAGGAGCTGATGTGTGGGGAGTTACAGTGGAGAAATAGAGGAGCTTGTGGTAAACAACAAAACGTTTCTTCAAAGCTTACTCCTTCTGTGCAGAATCCCTGTCTTTTTCTCTCCTATCTATTTCTTTCTCTTGCAAATCAACTTGCAAGAGAAGCTGCAATTAACAATGTGAAAAGGATGCAGATATTCCTGTGTTTGGCACATGCACAATAATGCCACCTCTACAAAAGGCTTACCTGATTTGTCAACCTGGCACTTGTGCTAAAGAGGGCAGAATTGTTTGTGAAAATACCCAAAGAGAAAGTGAGACGGGCAACAAAACAGAGAAAAAGACAGTTTCATCAAACTTTGCTGTAAGAGAAGAGCAAGAGGATTACTACATATGTGTGGGATATTCCTCCTTCTTGGCTCCCCATGCAGTAGGCAGAAAAAAGGTTTTCAAAGACTTATCCTTTAAACCTCACTCGTAGAGGTTTAATACCAAACCAACATGTCATGAGTGCCCTCAAGTGCCACTAGAGGGCACACGCTCCTCTTCACCTCCCCTGGACTCAGATTTTATTATGGACTCAACTACCCCTCATGCACTGCACTCCCACACCAGTTCACATTAAGTAATTATCACCCACAGCTGTTTTCCATCATCACAACCTCTTTCACTCACTATTTAACTGGTTCATATACTACTGTTCAAACACGTAACATTGACTTGCATAGGCATTCTCTCAGCGTTCTGTTCTTGTGTTTTTTGTATGTTATTTTTGACCTTCATCTGTTCTCTGACTTTAATTGTTTGCTGCCTGCCTCTACCCTTTGCTCTGTATTTTGACCACGTCTCAGCCTAGTCTCCTCTGTAACGATTGCCTGTTGTTTTGACCTTGCCTGTTCACTGGAATAAAGAGTTTATTTGCGTATGGATCCGAACGTTCAAGCCACAGTGATTACAGAATGTTACATCACCCTGGATCCAGCAGAACTATACAATTCACCACAGCAAGGAAAAAACCAACCATGATCCTTTGTCTCTACTCTGCGGCATCTTTCAAGAGGGTAGAGACATTGAGGATTATGCGGAGGAGTTTTTGGGCTACAGCCATCTGGTTCCGGGAGATGGCTGCACAAGCTCTTGATCTGGCACTAATACCCTTGGTCCGTTCAACCTCGACCACGGAGGTTCCGCCAGTGATTGCACGACCCTCGAAGATGTCGACATGAGTCATAAACTCTCCGGAATTTCCACTAGTGGCTGCATGACCTCTAGGTCCGTTGAACCCTTACCTTGCCCAGTCCCAGATGCAAGGGGTATCGAGCACTCATTTCCCTTGTCAGGTTCAAGCCCTGAATCATGGACTGGAGAGCCGTTGTCAGGCTCCGTTTCCGAGTCACAGTCAGGAGAGCCATTGTCCGCTCCAGTTTCCGACTCATGGCCAGGAGAGCCATGGCCGGGTCCAGTTTAAGGGACACGGTCAGGAGAACTGTTGTCCAGTCCCGATCCCGAGTTGTGGCCAGGAGTGCCGTGGTCCAGTCCAGTTCCCGAGTCATGGCCAGGAAAGCCGTGGTCGGATCCAGTTTCAGGGACACAGTCAGGAAAACCGTTGTCCAGTCCCAAACCCGAGTTGCGGCCAGGAGTGCCGTGGTCCAGTCCTGTTCCCGGGTTAAGGCCAGGAGTGCCGCCCCAGAATCTGTCGAAGCCACGACCAGAGCCTGTGCTACAGGAGCGTTCTACCTCACCTGAACCATCTCCGAGGTGGCCGCTACTGCCTGTTCCACCCTGGAGAGTGTCACTGTCTCCAGTCCCACCCTGGAGGGAGTCCCTATCGGCTAACCTAGCGCCGGCTTCTCCTCTGAGAGTTCCTGACCTCGAGCAGGTACTGTCTGGGACAAAGAGGTCAAAACTAACCTCTCTAAGCTCTTTGTTCCAGTCTGTCCTGCTCCACCCTGGATGACTTCCTTGTCACCCAAGCTACCCTGGAGTGCGTCCCTGTCGCCAGCTTCGGGCTGGGGGCGTCTCTGTCACCTGTTCTGTCCTGGAGGGCGTCTTTGTCACCTGCTCTGCTCTTGAGGGTGTCTTTGTTTCCTGTTCCACCCTGGAGGGCGTCCCCATCGCCTTAGCCTTCCTGGAGGGCATCTCTATTTCCTGTTGCACCCTGGAGAGAGTTCCTGTCACCTCAGCCGCCGTGGAGGGTGTCTCAGGCTCCTGTTCTGCCTTGGAGGGCATTCCTGACGCCCAAGAAGCTACTAGAGGGCACTCGCTTCTCTTTACCTCCTCTGGATTTTATTATGGACTCAACTTCCCATCATGCACTGCACTCCCACACCAGTTCACATTTAGTAATTATCACCCACAGCTGTTTCACTCACTATTTAACTGGTTCATTTACTACTGTTCAAACACGTAACATTGACATAGGCATTCTGTCAGCGTTCTGTTCTTGTGTTTGTTTTATGTTATTTTTGACATTCATCTGTTCTCCGACTCGACCCTTTGCTCTGTATTTTTGACCACGCATCAGCCTAGTCTCCTCTGTACCGATTGCCTGTTGTTTTGACCCTGCCTGTTCCCTGAAATAAAAAGTTTATTTGCATTTGGATTCGAACATTCAAGCCCCAGTCATTTCACAACACATCCTCAAAGATGGGTTCAGCTATAATCTATGAAGAAAATTATACATTACAGAATAAAATAAAATATCTAATTTAAAATAATAGTTTCTACCATTTTAATTTGTGACATACAATCTAAATCTATTTAATTTTGTGTTTTACTATTTCAAAGGTTTTTCTTCTGTTTCTTCTACCTTTCAGTAAGAATTTATTAAATTTATCCAAATTGATTGTAAATCCATTTATAACGGCAATACAATACAAAATATTTATTTAAAAAAATAGTGTTCTATCTATTTATGAATTAATCCTGCAAAGCATATTTAAAAAAAAATCTGTAGTTTTAAATTATAAAAATCTCACAATAGTATTATCAATAGGAATATGAATGTATGAATATGAATAATTAAAATGGATCCATTGAGTAAATTGCATTAGCAACATGATGGCAATAACTTACTATAATACATTAGATTCATAAATAACATTTATAAAAATTCATAAAAATATGACAATAAATGGTTATAAATAAGCATAATACTTTTTACATTTATTTCTATTTATTTATTTGTTTGTTTGTTTGTACAGGTAATGATTTTTATTTTCCAAACAGCTCCAGAAGAACCAAAACATGCTAGAAAGAAGAAATATAAACAAATATATACAAGAATGGCTCCAGAACGGCTACACTATAAATTGCAAATATAACTTAAGCACTGCCAACGGAAAAATCTGATTATATCGTCAAATGAAAATCACAGAATGTTTTTTCTTGAGCCACATAATTCAGGTTATGAGAGTAAAAACGGAAACGGAAATGATAACAACATCAGGGATTTAAACTGCAAGATCAGAGAGAATCATTTTAAGATTCTATGATGCAGAATGCTTCGCATTTAAAACTAATTTCCCAATGAGGTATAAACATAGCAGTGAGAATAAGTGATGCCATTGTGTTTGTCAGCTCCTGATAAGCATCTTTGCCAAATCGACAGCTTCCACACAGCTCAATTTGATTGTGCACATGTATGCATTGCATCCCAGAGTGTCATGTAGCACATTCTGCCGCTAGGCCTCTACGGAGACCTGGGAATGCTGGAAGTCCCTGATTCCCTTCCCAGAAGTAGTGGGAAACTGGGATGCATGGAATCAAAGTCAAGGTCTCTTCCTTTTCTCTGTGTTCACCTCAAATCAGCATCACAGAGAAGCTTGAAATCACCCCAGGATTCTTGTCTCTCTCCTCCCCCTGATCTTCTGGATGCAGCAGTAGCATTCTGAGAGGCCAGTCTCGATACTCAGACATGTTCAAGAGCACATGATTGTGCTGAAGAAAGCATGTGCCAGCTGCAGAGCCAGGAGTGCTATCAGAGGGGGGACAATGGTGCATTTGGGCTATTCAGAGTTTGCCTTTTCTCTGAAGCCACTGATGCAGTGCCCATACTCACATTAAACTCTGCTAAAGCATTTGACTTGCCATTCCGAGACCTTGATCAGAGGACATAATGGAGTATGATTGATACTAGCAGGTATAGACCAAAACCAGGTAAAGTGCTAAAAGCAGGAAATGGACACACTTTTTTCTGAGAAGTGCAAGAGAACCAAAAAGTATCAATGTCACGACAGCTTTGGTTTCCTAGTTGACAAAATGGCTTTGAAAATCACCACATTTAATTTTTAATATTCAGAACATTTAAAACCTTGTCTTCAAAACAATAGAAAGACGGACAAAAAAAATATATGATTTTAGGTGGAACATCAGAAATGATTGTGATACATAAATAAAACTAAATGCCTGTACAATAACAAGTCTCCTTATCTAGAGCAAAAGAAAAGAGCAACCACAACGTAATTTAAAAAAGTTTCCTTTGTGCACACAATAGGTAATAAATCTTGTTTTAATTTTTAAAACAACTACAAATTTAAATCAATCCATTAAAATCAAAAAAGTCTAAGTTAAAAATAGACAAATTGTTGTATTTATTCAAATATATACATTCATACACTTCCATTAGACATAAACTTTAGAAAATTGTGACAGTAGTAATTTTACAGAAACTAAATCCTGAAACAATGTTTACTCTGGTTTCTGGAGGAATCGCAATTGCTGGCTGAGATGCTGGTCTGCTTTGGGTGGACTGAAGCTAATGACCTGTGCATATGCCAGCTTTCTGCTGTTCCTGACTGTTAGAATTTCCCTCCACTCACTCAGCAAACAGATCAGGGCCAAGCCTGAAGCTCTTAGATTATGGACAACTCACCACAAATAAGCCAGCCAAAATTTACATTCGGCCCAGACCACATCCTTTTCACAAGGCTTTTAACATTGTAAAAGGTCAAGAAAATATCTTCATGCATATTCTGAACATTAAACTTCAAGTTGTAAATGTAGTAAAGCTGAATCGCAGAACATCTGTGAACAACAATAATTATAGATATTGTGTTATGTTTGTAGCTGTAATTTTTGCTCTTCATTTCCGGATAGAGGATAAATGCATCCAAGTTAGTGAGACTGGGATGGCTCAGGCTTTATTAAGACAGTTAACAAGGGTGGGATAATTAGACAGTTCAAAGGCACCTGCCTGCTGTCCCACAGGGGCTGGAATTCTCTGGCCTCTTCCCCTCCCCTCACATTTAAAAGCATGTTAACTCCTATCAGGGGCTAGCAGGCTAATTTAACTTCTGACATTTGATATCTGAGGAATGAGAAGGATCAGCCGTTTATCCGGAACGGGATTACCCTTCCATCCACCCCCATTCCTCGCTGCTCCTCGCTCTCTTCTGTCCCCCATCCTGATGAGAAAGCTGCTCTCAGTCAGGCCAAATTCATTAATTTGCTTGCTGCTAAGCACTTTATCAATGATGGCGAAATGCTGTTGTATAAAGTGGAGCAGTGTTCCCTATGCTAGTGACTGAATGGCAGATTTTTTAGGCCTTACAGGATAAATGGTGAATAATAATCACATGAGTTAACCATCCTATTTAGTTCATAAATAATTTGAAAATAAAAACAAATCAAAATAAAACACACACATAAACACACACTCACACACAGAAAAATGATTTAAATAAGATAGATGACCACTAACTCACAACAGAGTACCATAAACATGCAAATGTTGTTGCAAGTTTAACCCTTTTAAATTAATACAATTGTTGTTACATTTTTTAAATATGAGTTTAAAATCTACTTTAAATAAATACGTTATGTCAAACAGGTTAAGATGATATAAAAAGCTTGAGAATACCTTATATATATATTCTGCTGGATGGCAACCACTGGGAACTTTTGTAAAACCTCAAAGTTGAATAATTCAAACAAGCTAAATGTAGGGGGGGAAAGTGCTCTCTAAAGAAATACTGGTGGACCAAGCAGGGAGAGACAGATGAAGAGGAGAAAAAGTTAACTGGTTGATTAGCAGAGGTATTTTAAAGTGTTGTGCTCCTCTGTCTGAGTTTCGGTGTGAAAGGAGACAACTTTGGGTTAAATAGTGTAACATACCGCAGCCTTTGAAGGTGCAGCTGTTGATGCTTAAAGTTTCTCAGCTGCCCCCTTCAGACATAAGGCCCCTTTTACAAGCCACCATGACAATCAGAAATCCAACCTACAAGCCAAACCTCGTAAAAATACACTACAAACACGATTCCAAACCCCATGTCTGAAACTATTTAATAACATAACAATGTCTTCTTTGTAAAAAAGCAGAGCATAACACCAAACTGCTCTTGATCTGTGCAACATATGTGACTAATAATCAATTAATTAATCACCTTTATTTATATAGCACTTTTAACAAAACAGATTGTGTCAAAGCACTGACCAGTATCAGATTCATTCAGTATCAGGCATTTCATTATTGAATGGAGATATGTAGTTGTCTAGATCAGCTCATTTTAAAAAGGACCTTTGTAATCAAATCGATGAAATTAAGTAATCTTACATTGTTCGTAATAACATAATAAATTATATATTAAGGAAATAGACCATTTTTCAATTTATTTATTAGTTTCATTGTACTGTATGCTGATTTAAAAAAAAGAAATATGTGAAACACAACTAAATCATTACATTCTTTTCAATGCCTATCCCAATTAGAAATACATATAAATATTTGTGTTTGAGGTTAATAAGCATTTACCCTGTTTTGGAGGTAAAAATACATTTGACCCTTTATAGTAAATCCTTGTGGTTACTATTTCTAACTCTGAAAAGCTTTATAGAATCCCACACTGGAATAATGATAAAATAAAATAAGCTCAGAAAGTCAGCCTTTTTAAAGCTCAGATATTCAACCCAAAGCCAGATTCCTCCCTCTTAATGTAATGAGATACACTCCTGAACATTACAGACATCACTGAATCAATCCTTCTATCTCTAAAGACGCAGCATTAAACTCTCCTAAATCTGCTCCCTATGAGGTTCTCTCACTGCTTTTATCTCTTTTCCTTTTCTCTGTCAAAAACGGATGTGCTTCTGAATGTTGATCTGTGATGAAGACTGTATCTTCCTGACACCCTGCGTCCTTAAAGTGAAAGTGAAGTGGCCAGGTATGGTGATCCATACTTGGAATTTGTGCTTTGAATTGAAACCCATCAAAGTGATCAACCACACACACCGTGAACACACATCCGGAGCAGTGGGCAGCCATTGCCCTGGAAGCAGTTGGGGGAACAGTGCCTTGCTCAAGGGTTTCACCTCAGTCATAGTATTGAAGGTAGGAAGAGCGCTGGTTATTCAATAACCCCACCTGCCAGACCTGGAACTCGAAACCGCGACCTTTGGGTTACAAGTCCAACTCCCCATCCATTAGGCCACGATGGCCCTTATATGAGGACATTATATTTTAATGAATTTCTCTGAGAATAGGCATGTCATAGTTTTAATTCCTGCACATAGCACATGCAGGGCTATTCAGAGATACAACATGTTTGGATTTTTCACCATGACACCATCTCATTGGTTTTCAAAAATGTCTGATTTTAATTTAGTGACACGGTCATGGAAATATGAAATTATTATTGTAATTATCATTTAATTATAATTATTAAACTGTGTGTCATAGATAAACATCTCAGGAAAATATAAAATATTTATTTTACAAAATAGGATGTTGATTTCATACATGTCACAATGAGACATGAGACACAACAAATGAACAGGGAAATGAATTATCTTTCAATATTCTAGGAAATATTTTGTATTATATATTTAAGAACTTGCCAATTATTATTCCTATTATTACACTTTTTTTCATTATACTTGTAAACTGTTTACTAACACATAACTAACAAGTTGGAACAATGGTTTATAAAGGATGAAATAAATTCTTACTAATCATTCATAGTGTGTAGTTATTATAAAGTGTTACCAGAAAAGGGTATATCAGTTGATTCTGTTATAACAGCTGAGAATCATCTTTGTTTTTGCCCATGCATGTTCACTCATGTCTTTTTATTTATTTATTTATTTGGGTTATAAATTAAAAAAATACCTTATAAATAAATATTTTATCAATCAATGTTCTTTTTTTTAATGCTCCAAACAAAAAATGTTGTGGGTCTCAGGAGGGTATACATTCTGTATCATGTGCCTGTCTTTATTTGTTTTATTATTGAGTTAGCAAATAACAGTGTAACATTAAGAAATGGCACAAACCACACAGGAAAATATGTTGCTGTTTTCACATCAAAACCACAGTGATAAATCCTAAAAAAATGTTTCTTAAAAGCAAGGTTTCTCTCTTTCTCTCTATTTCTTACCAAATCTTTCGTACTCACTTTGGGCCCATGCTAAGTGGAGGCAGAGCCAGAATCACACAAAGGTACCACTGATGAGGAAACAGGTGTAAAACAGGCAAGTCTGCTACAGTACATAGAAATCATGAGGTTGGCAAAATATTCTCAGGAAAGGCTATATGTATGCATGTGTGTGTCTTACCGAGCTGTTAAACACAAAGTAATTTAAAAACCTGTCTTGTTTAATTTTATCACTTTCTTTCCTAAAGAATCACACATTTACATGTACAGTGAAAGTCTAATTTACAAAATCTGTACTAATGATGGAGCCATAGTCTTGTTGACTACACTACAGGATAAAGCTCTGGGGTCCTTTCAGTTTCTCTCTCCTCTCAAATGACTTACATGACTTGCAACTTGTACTATTCAATAAAGGCAGCAAAATTATATTCACTACCAATCAAACATTTGAAGCCAGTATTTAGTTGAATGATTTAAAATTATTATTAATTCAGCAATAATGCATTACATTGATCAAAACTGACAGTAAAGATATAATTCATGTCACTTGCATTTATTGTGTTCAAATAATTGCTGTTCTTTTGTCATTTTTATTCATTAAAGAATCCACAATAAAACAAATTGTAAAGCAATTATATTGTAACAATATTTCACAATATTACCTAATATTAAAATTAAATGAAACAAAATTAAAATTCTAAACTGAAATAACCACCTATTTATTGTTGGTGTTACGTTACACCAGGAAAAAAAATCTAAGTCTAATTTACAAAATCTGTACTAATGATGGAGCCATAGTCTTGTTGACTACACTACAGGATAAAGCTCTGGGGTCCTTTCAGTTTCTCTCTCCTCTCAAATGACTTACATGACTTGCAACTTGTACTATTCAATAAAGGCAGCAAAATTATATTCACTACCAATCAAACATTTGAAGCCAGTATTTAGTTGAATGATTTAAAATTATTATTAATTCAGCAATAATGCATTACATTGATCAAAACTGACAGTAAAGATATAATTCATGTCACTTGCATTTATTGTGTTCAAATAATTGCTGTTCTTTTGTCATTTTTATTCATTAAAGAATCCACAATAAAACAAATTGTAAAGCAATTATATTGTAACAATATTTCACAATATTACCTAATATTAAAATTAAATGAAACAAAATTAAAATTCTAAACTGAAATAACCACCTATTTATTGTTGGTGTTACGTTACACCAGGAAAAAAAATCTAAAACTATAAAGGGCAGTTCAATTGTCACAAAGAGGGACGTGAAGTATTCGGGTTTAAGTGCAAAACAGTGTTTAATAAAGGCTCAGAGTCAGGATAACAACAGTCGATCGCCGGCAGACACAGTGGTGAAGGCACAAGCAGAGACAGAGTCATAAAACAAAGCAAAGGGTCACAATACCGGTAAACGGAGACCTTGGGGAGAAACAGAGGGAAAGTCCAGATCCAGGCAGAAGTCGTTAACAGATAATCCAAAAGAACAGCGAAATACAAAGAACACGAAAGAATTGCAACAAGAACAATGAACCAGGTAGACGATGTATAATGAATCGTGAAGGGACAGGCACACAGACTGGCATTTATACAGGTAATGATGATTGAATGATTGAACCTAACTAGAAATCGCTGTGGAGGAGAGGTGCATTCTGGGGAATGAAGTTCAGGTAAGAAAACAGACACAAAAACACAGAGTTAATGGAGAGCTGGAGTGCCATCATCAGTCTCTAGCTGGCAGCTCCAGCCGGGCGTGACGTAGCCCCCCTTCTAAGGAGCGGATTCCAGACGCTCTAAACTTAGGAGCCGGCAGGAACAACGTCCAGGGCCGGACGGGCGGCGGAGAAGTCCACCTGGGCAGGACAGGCAGGGGAGACATCCTGCAGGGCGGGGCAGATGAGTGTAGAGTCCTCCGAGGCAATGTAGACAAAGACCAAGATCTGCTGGTCTGAACAGTCCATAATAATGCCCTCCTGGGCCGATCAAACAGTTTG
>JAUMHQ010000090.1:5070766-5083745 GCA_032361165.1 Enteromius paludinosus | reverse complement strand
CTATATTCGGTTTTCTACGGTGTATTTTTTATTTTGTATTTAATTTTATATTATATATTTATTTAAATACAAATTGCTTTTAAACAGCTGCAGTTCAGAATCAAACAAAAAATGCTGTAAAATAATGCACTTTTTCATAAATCACTCTACAGCACAATACTGATGCTGACACACTTAAAAGGGGTGTAACTTGCAGGAGGATAATTGCAGTTATGCAACAAATAGGCGCATCAATAGCCATTAAAATTGTTTATTTAGGGTGTGTGAACCACATCAAACTATCAGTGGTCATTTTGATTTTATGTGCATTTATTAGCAAAACCTTGCTTGATTAAGAAGGGGAATCTGCACGACATTATATAGTCTCTGAAGTGTCTATCCTCTCTGAAAGCTGAGATGCTCCAAGAAGCAGAGGGAGATTTTGGTTTGATGAGTTTGGAGAGATTTCAGCTGGGTTCAGTAGAGTCATTCAGTCTAATAGGAGGAGACAAGTGCTTAGGACTGTTGCACAAAAAGCCAAACAACATAAATAATTCTTAAAGCTAAGTAGACCCCTTTGTATGGAAGAACCCTGGAATACAGTGCCAGCACACAAGCCGACACATGATGCAGGGCACACATAGACACACACACACATATATATATACATTTTCAGGCAACTGAGGTTTTTTGTGAGAAGACATATTCACATCTATTAAAAGTATGTCAGCAGGCCTGAAAAACTATATAAAACCGCTGCCCATGTAAAACTAAAATAACTGTCAGAGCACATACTGAAATACAGTCCGATCTAAAACAATCATGTGAAAATCGGCAGTGTTCTGCTTGCATGTACTTTATATGCATGAAATAACTCACACAAGTGGGCAGCCGTACATACACAGACACATACGCTTGAAATGCAGGGCGGTAGAAACCTGTCTTGTAAATCTCTTTGTGAAAGCAGCTTTGGGAGGTAGACGCAAGCTTACACACTGAGCTCCGAGAGAAAAAAAATCACTCCAGCTCAACTCTTTCTCTCTTTAACTCTCTCTCCATGTTTCTCTACCTCCTCTTCCTTTTCTGCAGTCTTCCTAACTTTCTCTTTTTTGACACTTTCCTTCCTCTCTTCTCATGTTTTATTGTCTTTACTGTCTTCTATGCATTATTTTTCCTCTCCTGCTCTAAAAAAAAACACGACAAGTCACCCATGAAGAAAAGTATATCCTGAACATATACATTCCAATACTCAAAAAAGTAATTATTTTAAATTAAATAAGATATATATATATGTATTACATTAAATTACATTTTTACATTATGTTTTATATTAAGTTGCAATGCACAGTGTCACTGAAGTGCATGTCAAATTCCCAAAATGATTACGTTAACTACCGACATGCAAAAGATCAGCATCCAAACATGCACTTTTTTTACACATCCCTCCCACTCACTTTTTGTTTTCCTATCTTTCTGTTCCTCATATGGTAGACATCAGCACGGTCAAGTTCACGTCTAAAACACTCTATTGTCACAGCAACTAACTCACAGTATGCAAACCCAATTCCCCATTCATAAATCCAGTCAGTCCCGGTGCCTGGGGCCCCAAGTCTCTTTTTCCCTGAGCAGTGAGTAATGTCCTGCCTCTTCTCAGACAATGACTTCTGCAAGTAGCCGCCAAACTGCGGGGCAACACAGGGGGGGGTTGTTTGGGGGTTTGCACTCTCAAACACCTTTGACAAATGGAACCTTTTGCTCTAAACCGCGGCTGCTGGAAGAGCCTTTACGGCTGTACATGGCACGCTTGCTGTCCTCCAGGAGCAGCTAGCAACCTAAAGAGGACTGTGTGCATGTGTGTACCTGTGGTTGTAAGTGTGACTGAATAATAAATAAATTCCACAGTCTAACCTTGTCCTCCTAGAAGAAAAAGATGTATTTCCCAAACATGCTGAGCCCTCTTGATAAAAACAGCTTTCTCCAGTAACATGGCAAGGTTTTTTTTTTTGCTGGTTATGATCGCCTCTATTAGGGGAGAGCAGTATGCGCAAAATGTTGTCATGGTAGTTCTTTATTGTATTACTTATTATACACATACACACATTTATTTATTTATTTATTTATTTGATAATTCAGTGAATTAACCAATAGTATTCGTTATAATATTAAAAAATAATTACTAAAACTGAATAATATCAACTCTAAATTCTGACTGACAGAGCCACATTTAAGGTCATTGTAGAAAAGCTAATATATGTGCAATTGCACATCACTTGTAATGCAACCATTAACAAATAAACTCAAAGAAGACAAGCATCGGAACTTGTTTGGCAACATGTCACGCACTGTATTATTACATTACATTGTTGTTGTTTTTTTGTTTTTTTACTCTTGTGTAAATAAAGCAGCCGCAGTATAAACGGAATAACAAAATCTCATCTGACTGACATTTCTGCAGTCCCACAATACATTCTCATATAGCCCAGTCCTATCTTCTGTTTCACCTCCTCTCTTGCCCCTCTGAGAGTTTTTGTGTCATATTGGGAATCTGCTGTGACACACTATCGTTATAAACAACAGAGGACTCCAAAGACTCCCACTCTACCTCCCTTTTCCTCCCCTCCACTCCAAAATCTCCTTGAGGGAACTAGTCTGTAAAACTTTTACCTCCACCCCCTCCCTTTATCTTTGCTTGGAAGGAGCTGGTCTTTGTTCAGCGGGAGAGGGACCCCTCCAATAGCCCCTGCCTTCTCTTCAAAGCTCCCTGTGGAGTATTGTTAAAACAAAGCCCCCCCTTATACACCTCTCCCCTCTTTTTCCTTCTCACTTCATCTATACCCAGGCCCTTAAAACCAGCACACTTTGCATGAGAAAACACGATTAGTCTTTAGATGCTGTGCTGACAATGGGGTAGTCTTTCAGATATGCCTGAAATTTGCTCATATAGTTGAGTCTCCTCTTTTGTTTTTGTAAATAGGAACTCCCCAGGGCCCGGGGAGGCAAGGGCTTTGACATTTACTTTTAAAGTACTCAGAGGGGTAGAGAAGAGTGCAAAACACATGGGGGAGAACAGGCAAACAGGAGAGGAGTTATACAAGGGAATTTAGAGAGAACACATGCCCTGGTACTTTTTACATATGGATCTGTTACTCAGCTATTATCCTGGCCTTGTTTCCCTGACCTTAGGGTTAAACGTTAAGTCACTAAAAACTGGATGATTAAAATATTTCAAATAAATAAATAAAAGTTTATTTTTTATTGTTTTGCCTTTAATCTTGTATATTTTTTTATCATTATGTGTAATTGTATTATTTTATCAAATGTTATCTTAACTATATACTTTTTATAGTTATTTAAAAAAGTTAAAATTTATCAAATTAACTAAGTGTATTACATTATATCTTTATTATATATCTTATATTTATTTATTTTTGTATGTTTGTTTATGAAATGCTTAAAATTATAATTCTTTTTTTTTAGTTGTTGAGTTTTATAGAATGTTATAGAACTTTCATTCTTCATCTCTAAAAGATGCGCGACACTCTAGTGAATAGCAGTGCAGATAACAAGAGATATCAATCACATGAATGGAGCAGGTTTTCTGTCCCCTCTATGTGCATGACCCCTCAGTTTGCAGCGTTTTCACATTTGTTCAAAATAGCTCACATCAAAATACTTCTGCCACATTTTCATAGGTTTACAAACAGTTGTCACAACCAGGAAAGTGAATAGAATAGGCAAGCTGAGTAGCTCTTGCCAAAACACAAAAAAGAAACACACACATACACAAAAACACCCACACATATTTGCATTAACAGTAACACACTGAATTCCTGTCTATCTATTTTTTTTTTTAGATAAATGACCAGATTAATTGGCAGGTAAATTTAGAGTTTCCAGCAGCTAGCACCACCAGTGAAAACTCTTACTTTTGTATAAACCTGCTCATTTCCTGTGATTGCCTGATTGCTGTATGTGAACAAAATATTTTACACAGAAGTTATCACCACGGAATACAACCAATCGAACAGACAAACACTAGTCAAAATGAATAGCAAAAAATTGAGACGCAACAACACAACATGATTTTTTAAAGGACAACTGTGTGAACTTGAGGAGAAATTACTTAATGTTGATAAAAATCAGCTGGTACCCATTACTTCTGAGAAAAGATATGTCATGGCATTTTGTATATATATATATATATATATATATATATATACAGAAAAAAAAGGGGATAAAATGTAAAAGAAGATAAAGCAAAAAGAAAGAAGAGAAGGAATGGGTCGTCCTGACATAGAGGCAGATCTGAGGCATGCCCTGAAGGGATGACTGGGCCTTGGGATTAAAAGGGGGTGAAAGAAAAGGAGAGAGAGAGCTTGAGAGCAAGCCCCCCTACAAAGCTAGAGACCCCCTCTGCTGAGACGCAAACACAGATGAACACTTTTGACGAACACTCAACTTCTCATCTGATGCGACCCACAGCTCAAGAGCACCGCTTCTTTTTCTCAATTATGCACTTTCACTTGTTTCCCTTTCCTCTTTTTCACTCTTTGTGCCCTTTTCATTTGATGTTGAACATATCAAAGTTGAGGATTATCAAAGTAAGAGGTTTCAGTTGAAAGTCCTGGCTTGTTGACAGAAGTGAGTGGAAGCAATGTTCCACAGAACCACACAACAAAGGTTTTTGGGCAATTTTCAAGCAGGGGCTTCTTGTTAGTCAAAAACACTAAACATGGCCAAATACATTGGAAATAAAAAAAATATTTAAAACACCCTGCAAAATAACAGTCTGATTACACATCTGTTGTTTGATTCACGCTTAAAACTAAAATGCGCAAAAAAACTTAATATAAGTAGTTATCTTAATGCCACTGCAGATCTATCATAACAAATCACTCTACTGTAAAAGCAATTGGCCTAACCAGACTTCTAAGACATCACACTCACAAAAAAACATTCTTGACCACCACATCCCCACATGATAAAAATCTCCCAAGAGAACTTGTAGGATCAGCATAGCACAGACACAAATATCTCTAGCGCCCAGTCATTTGTTCCTTATTGGTTTGGACAATAAGCGCAGTACTATTCAAAGCCACATTAGCATCTCAATACCCCGTTATTCATCTAATTCCCACATGCACTCAAAGACAGGTAGAACTTCTCTAGGATGCTAAAGCACCCTGAGGGTGAAGGGTACAGGCATTTCTTTCCAATGGCAGGCCTAATCTAAGGGTTGTATGCAGGAAGTGAGCGGTATGACATTAAGCATAATCGCATGTCATCTCTGCTTGTAAATATTAGCTGGTGACATAGCATGCTCAGTATGGCTGGCAAAAGTGTCCTGCAAAAATGTTATTTTGTTCTGCAATGCAGCCATGCAAATATGAACGACTGTGGATATTTCATGATGATTTCATAATTTTTTATTTTGTTTATTATTATTTTTTTTTTTTTACAAAGTTTTACCTGTTTAAACAAGTTACTGCAAATGACCATTTCATTCAGGCACATTTATGGAATTATTGTTAGATGATGTTATAATTAACTTAATACAAATTTGTTCAAGTCTGAGTTGCATGCTGAGCAAATGTAATCATAAGCATTAAAATTCAGGTTACTTGCAAAGCTCAATTTAGATAATCTAGTACATCAATTACCTTTTAGACAATTTAATTTCCAACAATGTACAAATTTGTTACCAAAAGGCAAAATAGAACGAGAGATAAACACAGATTCAAAAACTCATGCAGTGGATTTTTTTTTCTCTAATAACACTAAGGTCTTGATTATCGGAGAACGCTTTATCGTCTCACAGCTCAGATTTAAGTTCAAATGAATGTTTATTTCATTACAACATTAAGACATTAAAATGCATACATGTCTGTTATGGCCTTTACATTTGAGAGACTAAAAGATGTATATTCCTTTTTTCTTCTGTTGACCGCATGCAAATTTATAGGTCACCGGATAAAAAAAAACATATTATCAAGAATATAGGCATAATATAATAAATTATTTATTGTATTTAATTGTATGAGAATATTTGACATACCTGACATTTAGCATTTTGTGTGCGCTGAATAAAGCCCAGGGTTCTTAACTACAATATGGATTTTAGCAGCCTATAGATAATTTACTGAAAACGATTCTTTTAAAATGCATGCAAAAAGAAAATAAAATAAAGATCAGAAAAAAAAATGAAACAAAAGGATAGCAAACCTCGAACAAACATTATTATAGGCAAAACAAACAGGACCCGTTTACATTTATAGAGCTTATAATAAAATTGCAATTTAAATGTGTAACATTACAAGCTGTTCTACAAAACAATATGTCTGTCATATACATTCATTACTGTTGATGAGTACAAATTAGCCAAAAAAAAAACAAAACTTACCAAACCCTTAAGTTATTTGTAATTATTTAAAAAAAAAATTGAATTTAAATATGAGATTCCAGGTTGTCAGTTAACCGCGCGCTGGTGTCAGGAGGGGTTTGGCGGGACACGGTTGTTCTTAAAAACCTAGTCGCCGATCTAAGCTGCGAGTCTTTTCTGTGCTTCGGTGTGTTTGGAAAGTTTGGAAAAGTCTATATACAATCTGACTTGCTAATAACTTTACACTGCATTCAAAATGTAAATTATGATAATTTCCACTAATAAAGTCTGTTAATAAGCAGACTATTATATTAGAAAAATAGTTATATGCCGTTATTTCACTTAATCTATTATTCTTGCGTTTTCCCCTCCTAGAGAGTCGACAACGGATCAATTCGAAATAATCACACACAGTTAAAATGTTTCTATCATTATTGTAAAAGGTTTGTTTACATTCAATGTTCACAACATTTTCTACTCGATGTTAGCAGTTTCTTAAGCAGTGACTGAATTTAAAGTGTGTGAAAAGTGCCATAAATGTACATTATTTCTGCAGGCTGTAACTTTGATTCAACTTAGACAATTAACGCTGAAATAAACGTCAGTTTGCAATTTTCAGTGTTTTTATTTATACGTATGGTACGCTTACTCCCCTTAATATAAAGTATTTTTCATATTACCATCGCGCATAGTTGTTTTGAAATGTTTGCTGCGTCTATAAGCCTACATTAAAATGTCAATTTAGTTTAGTTTTTTATCTAACATCGTTTTTGTCCCCCGCCTCCATAATAATACAAAATAAATCAAACATCCTGTCGTATTACTTTCTATGCATAAGATTTCATACATTTCTTAAATATTTTTGAATTGTGGTATTATAGATAGGGGAAACACTGCAATATGATGGAGGACCCCCGATTTTACTGCCGAGCTTTTTCCAAAAAAAAAAACATAAGTATTTGGAAATATTTAAACTGTCGCACGGAGACACTGAAACCAGCTACATTTTGATGCTTATTATTTACACATAATTATCAGTGTAAGGAGCATAACACAATGGACATTTTCAAGACATTTTAACAGAACAATAGGGGCCGCGAGTTAGACAATTAGAGCCCAAAGTTTGCAAAACGACTCTATCCAACTTTCTGTGAAGCTGAAAACTCAGTCAAAATGCTGACAATAAACGCTCTTCTAATTCGTTACTCAGGTTGATTTCATGTAAAGTTTTTGTACAAGACTGGCAGGAGTATCGCATTTCACGATTTTCACAACTCTTCCCCCCTCTTTTTCTGTTTGCAAAACTTTCATGGAACCAAAGAGGCTCGGAAAAACTACATTTCTTGCACTTACTCGTTCTGTTGCGAAACTTTTCTTTCCTCTTCTCCCAGACTATCTTTTCGCTCGCGTGCAGATGCTAGTCGCTGACAGACACTCTTAGCTTCTTCACTTTAAACTCCAAAACTGCTTTGCTGACTTTTCTTTTTTTCACTCGTCTTTCTTCTTTTTCTTCTTCTTCTTTCCTACGTGCGCTTGGCAGGAGCAGCCCAGCACTGAACTAGCGCCCAGTCTTTGCCTACCTACATACCTAAAGCCTAAACACAAAAGTAAAGCGACTGGTGAAACTCGTAAATGTTTATCACAAAGACTGTAATGCAGAGTTTGTCGGGTAAAGAAGATTTGAAGTGTGGAGCTCCAGCTGCCCTTTCCCTGTGCCTGACTCCTCCCTTTCGGAGTGCAGGCACACTACCTCCCCTCTTTTTTCCTTCTGCCCCCTTTTCCTCCCTCTCTCCTTGCCTTATCCCAGCTTTCCTTCCTGAGACTGTACAGTAATGTGTGATGAGAAAAATTGTTTACAATAAGCTACAGTGTGCGTGTTTATGTTAATACGTAAGTAACTTGTAACGTGTAATTGTTTTTCTTTCTTTCTTTCTTTCTTTCTTTCTTTCTTTCTTTCTTTCTTTCTTTCTTTCTTTCTTTCTTTCTTTCTTTCTTTTTTTATTATGTGAAACACTGACAGCATAATGAAAAGTGAGTTATTAAGAGTTTTAACTTAAATGCCTAGTCTGAGAAAGACTGACAAAATTACACTAGAAAATAAACTAAAGTAAACTAAACAAAAAAGTTTTAGACATAACTTGCCAGCATGTAGTTTGCATTGCTGCTAATTAAGTTTTACTAATCAAACATGCCATATAACTTTGGGTGCAATTCATTCTAATAATTAAAATTAATTAATAAAAAACAAAAAAGAGAAAACTTTACGACAAAATAAATTTACAACTAAAATATTTAGTAAAAAACTCAAACAAACTGCTGGGATGTACTTTATCAGGCAAAAGAAATCATGTTTTATATAACTATATATAACTCATATATATATAACTAAAGCTTCAAAATCAGAGATCTGATTAAGAATGATTATAAAAAACATTTATTAAGAAAAGGGTAAAACTGAGATATAATAATAGCATAAAAAGGTAGGTTTAAATAGATGTGTTGTCAAACAGTGTTTCAGTAGATGCCTTGCTTTAACACTCATCATGTACATAATGTATGCTTCTTTGAAAAAGGGATTCCTTTTCAGTGTTTTAAAATTGTATAAATATTTTAGTGCATTATTACCTCTGACAACTTAGCTTTCATAAGTGTATTTTTTCATCCATATTTGTTGTCTGACTAATCAAAATGTAATGTAATGTAATGTGCCTGTGAGTAAGCAAAGATCACTCCATCTAACTCAAATCTAACTCTCATTGCATTATTTCAGAAGTACAGCCATTTATCTTGAAATGAGAAATAAAAATTCAAACGTATATGGTAAACAACTCTGTCTTTACAACACAAAGTGAGACCTTAACATAAACATCGAAAGGAGAACTGTGCCTCTTGTATAGGGTTATTCCTAATCGATATACACAATCAATATACAGAGAAATTAGGATGTTAAAAAAGGCCTTCTGGGCTCACAATCAATCAATGTTGCAGTAACAGATTTTTTCAGTTGAAAATCACTCTCTAATCTCTTAAGCAGGATCTAACTGCGAGTGTGGCCGACAAGTAAAGTCAAGTAGAGTTCATTTTATGCCATACACCCTATGTGTCTGTCTAAAAGAAAAAAATCAATGTGATAATGGTTGTGTGTCATGGTAGTGATTAAAATTCATTTAACATAAAACATGGGAGTACACATATGTATTCAAAGCAAGTCAAGCTTATTAGAGCATAGATATACTGTATAATATACTGTATTCATAGAAATTTAGTGTGCCTGTGACATGTTTTTTTTTTTTTTCTCATACAATAATCCTATATGTGAACATCTGCCAATATGAGAAGAGATGGGGGATATGCAAAGTTCTGTAATATAAACCAGATCCATGCACAAATTCAAAGACAGCCAATATAGCTAAAAAAAACAGTTAACTAATGTTCACAGCTGCAGATTTATTGTTACAAAAAACGGGGGTAAATGTAGAAAAAAACAAGCAAAGCAAAACCCTCTGACCAAGATCATCCATTACACATAACATCTAACATTTATATATGTCAGCTGCAAAAGCCACATTCATGTGTGTTCATTGTACATAAAGGTATTTGGTGCATTCAGAATTCATTGGTACTGACATATTATGAATAATGCTTTCTGTTCTAAAGTGCTTTTTTATTTAACTAAATACTAATTCACATATTTAAAAGCAGATTGCTGAAATCGGTCTGAAAGTTCTGGACATGGATAACACATGATACAGCTTTTTATTTTGTTAACTCACAACCATTCATTCTGCTGAAATGGATGGAGAAACTGATATAGACATGCAGACAGTCAGTCAGTACTCTTTGTAAATCTCTCTGAGAGAGATGGATGAGAAAGAGAGGGTCCACATAGGAGAGGAGAAACGAAAGGAGGGGTAAGTCAGAGCAGGGTTTGGGGGTGGTTAGCTGCTCCCGAAAGTATTCCATCAAAGAGGAGCCGGATCCCGGGGATTGAGATTTTGCCTCAGGCAAGTAACCGTTGGTCTCCCAAGAACATATTCCAAAGTCGGCCTCGAAGAGCCAAAGCACACATCAAAAACAGCAGTGGTGCCAAAGCGGTTCTCGAGGAGAAAGAAAGGGGTACAGGTCCCTCCTTGGCCTGCTTTGAGCCCCTGATCTCACCCAATTAAACAAGAATTCATGACTACTGACTCACATTGACACTGTGCACACCCTGAGACCTATGTACATACAAAAATAGTATTTTTTACCATGCAGTGTATGGGAAAAACACATGGCGGTTCGCTTTTGAAGATTGCACACATTTTAATGCATGAATCTGGTGAACAAAGCAGCCTCTTAAACAATCAAGGGTCAATGGCATAATTGTCCATGATAAAAGAAAAATATTTTTAAAAAACCTTTCCAAACACATGTACCAATTCTTGAAAAAATATACCAAGATACCAAGTTTGTATAAACGTTTTCTATTCATGTCGGCTCCCAAAATAAAATAATAGTTTTATTGACAGATGGTAGATTTAGGGGCAGGGTTTGGGTTACATGCGCATAAATGTGTAAATAATATAATTTTAAATAAAACAGTTTTGACTGTTTAAATGGAAAAAATTAACACCCCAACATTTTTGCAATAATGCCAATGATAAAATAAAAAAAAACTAAATATTGCGCTGGCCTATTGACACTAACGATTTCCTATTTAAAACAATGGAGCACCCTTCACGTTGAAAAGTGACTGAAAAGGGGTACCTTGAGCCTCAAAAAGCAACGCAAAAGTGTTTTGACCAAAAGTCAAAATGTGACAAGTTGGAGTGAGACTGTGTTGTCTGCAGAAGTTTTCTCTATGATATAATTTATGGCATGTATGTTTTTTGGAATTTTTCTGCATGCACAGAATTTTTCATTTTTTAATGATTATACAACATTAGTCAAATAAACACATTTAAAACAACTTGTAATAAGAAGTTTGACTGGCTGACTGACTGGAAAAATGGCTAAGCATATATACTATACACATTACAGAAATATCAATTCATAATTCTTTCCTGTACCTATGGAGATTTGTTGCACATCACATCACTTGACAGGTTTTTCACCATGCATGAAATGGTAGTCTGCAATTTAACTCATACTGTTGCTTGCTTGCTTTATTTTGTTGTTGTTTTTTAAAGACTCTGGGGATTACCAGTTGCTTTACACACTGAGATCTCTCACCTTGAAGAGTTCAGTCTTGATCCCAGTAAAAACTTTGCAAAGGAGAGACCATTGAAAACTAATCCAATGCATGCTCAAAGACTAAAGAGGAGAAGGCTTTGTTTGTGTGCCTAATACACCATCGCAAGTGGAAAACATGCATTCGTTTATTACAGTTAGTGGATATCTCCTTTTCTTCACTGATGGAAGGCTTATGATGTCTGTGAATATAATCTAATAGCGTGTCGGGCTGATTACGAGTGCATACTCTGACCCTCACCCTGCCGTAAAATCAAAAAGGGATATTTGTGAGATTATTTTGAGGCTGTCCAAAATAATAAAAGCAAAACTGTATCCACTTCAGCTAGTTAAGTAATTTTCTGTCTGATATTATCCTGAAGGGGATTCCATGCCAGTTTTGAAATGACAACATAATGAAAGTGGTATGCAAGTTGTGTCTCATTGACAGGGATTAGGGCGGGGGGCAAAAAAGGAGGGGTTGCTGAGCCCTGTGTGGCATGAATTTGATTATCTGCTGGATGGCAGTGGGAAAGCGTGCTAATTTTGCTAAAGTGTGAGACCTTTATGTGCCCCTGGTTCAACTCAACTTCTTTTATTCATGCATTTTAGTTTCATACTCACTTTATTTTTCTTTTGTATCATCGTTTTCTCAATTTCTTTCTCCTTACATTGATGCAATAGCCCACAGAGATTATTAATATCTCTATGTATGAGCACAGTGTATGCGAGCGTGCACAATTTAATCCCTTTTTGTAATTTTTTCTTCTTTAAAGCTGTACTGATATAAGTATTTTGGCTATACTGTTCTACAGACAGTATTAAAAAACACTCAAGGCAGTTATCAATATTCTGATTTTGTACAAATATATTTCATGCCTGGACTTTTTCTTTGTCACTACAAGAATGTGGGTCACTTCTACCACCAACTCAAATCAAACTTTATGAGCCAACACTGGAAATCTTATTTCACGCTTGTACTGATACGAAATATTTGAATATTGGGTCAAAGAGTGCTAATTTCATTCTCACTAGCGTATTCTGTCACTTTAAAAGAGAATATATAATTTGGAAAATTAAGATTATGAATTTCTAATATTTATTAACTTGGTAATTATCAATTTAATGTGGGATTGGACAGTATTGAAAGTCTTCACAATAAATGGCGTTTTGATAAATTGAGTTTCAGGAGGAGCACGCATGAACGATCACAGCTGCTATCAATCTCCTCATTATTTGATTACCTGCTAATTATTCTCCTCCATCTTAAAGATCGCTCACTTACTTTTCTCAGTTTCTACACTTTTGTCTCAGACCTGTTTCTCCGCGAGCCGCAGGGGAAAAAAACCTTGTGAGAACCAGGCTTAGTTGGGTCCAGTTCTCCTCTGGCCGGATGCCCAGCACCTAATTTCC
>JAUMHQ010000090.1:4982710-4993188 GCA_032361165.1 Enteromius paludinosus | reverse complement strand
GGGCGCCCGGGGGGGGGGGGGCCACATATCCGAGGGTTGTCCCCCCCTAAAATCATAATGAAAAAAATCGCACTGTCTATTGTGAAAAGTACATGCATGTATACCTAAAAAAATATTGTGTAAGAGGAAATACAAACGCAAAAAAATAATTTCAAAATAGTTGAGCTCCCCCTCCCCTTCCTCATAGTGGTTTGGCCCACTGCCTACTATCCTACCCTACATCTGCAAGTCAGGTATGTAACTGCATCTCTGTACATTAACTAGTTGTTGAACTCCAGTAAGTATGGAATTTTATTCCCATTAAATAAAGCGATTCTCTTTAATGTAGTTAATGCTAATTCGTTAATAAATTAGTTGTGGCAAAAATG
Organism: Enteromius paludinosus; assembly: GCA_032361165.1. Taxonomy (NCBI): domain Eukaryota; kingdom Metazoa; phylum Chordata; class Actinopteri; order Cypriniformes; family Cyprinidae; genus Enteromius; species Enteromius paludinosus. Next base: position 4,992,820 of record JAUMHQ010000090.1, on the reverse strand, counting down.
CTGATTACAGTTGTCATTTTTCATGAATCTGCGATGTTAGCGATTAAAACGTTACTTATCTATTTAACAATATGCCCAAAAATTGTATAAAATATCCCAGAATCTAGACCAAGCTGGCAAGCGCATGTACGCGTAACATTAATGTCTGCATCTTGCATCTTAAAATGCGAGCATAAGTCGGAGTGAAGAAGAGAGAGTGAGAGAGACCTTGCGTGCATGTGAACAACTGTGTGTGTGCCTGTTCATAGCGCGTGCTAGACAGAGAGCATCCTGATTGGTTCATTAAGCAAAATTAGCCAATCAGCTTAGAGTGTGGTGGGCTTTCATTTTTTTTCTCGAGGACCGAAGTTATCCGAGGACCGTAGCTACGCTACGAGATCGCCGTGGCAGAGAGAGAGAGATAGAGAGTGACTTGACTGTAAACATAACAAACATTGCAATAGTTTTGCATTTGCATTTTCATTTAACCAGAGAAAAACGTATAACTTAAAACAACCATGATGCAGTCTAAAACTGGTCATTAGACATTAACATCACTCTATTCTTCTATTTGATACTGTTCAGTGCTTTGTAACAGTATTGTTAAAAGCACTATATAAATAAAAGTGATTGATTCTATTCATGCTGCAGTCATTTTCAGTGATTAAAATCGTATGTTTTACTAAATAAATGTTTTGATAATAACATAGTTTCGAGTGAATTGCTGGACGAATTGCCCGCAGCTGTTAGCAATCAGCTAATCCTTCCCCTCATTACGATCACCCAATCAAACCCTTTCCAAGCACTATATAATCACAGCTCTCCCTTCATCCACATCTCGCTTTTGCAAACCCTCCTCCTCCCCTTCTGCCCCCATTCTAAAACACCTCTTCCCACTCCAGGGGGCAGCCGAAGTTCGATCCGGACGCCGAGCCCTTACCCTCGCTACGGTTCAAATCACTAGGGTTCGAGCCCGCCGTTCTCCCGGCCCGCTCCCTGGACAGCACGTCAAACCCGCTATCTAATTTATGAGGAAGCGTGAACACTTGAAAGTGGGTTTGTTTAGGGTAGGGGTGGGGTTAAGTCCTGTAGGTTCTCCACACATCAGAAGATTTAGCAGAAGACCAAAAACTGTGAATGAGCCTTTTAAAGTTAGTCATGTGCTGGTTAAACGAGCTCAAACCAGCTTCCATGGTTCAATTTTAAGATTCTGTGAATAATATTCTTTACAAGAATTTAGCTTTTGAACAAGAATTGACAAGAGTGTGCTTCCCCACCAGTTGTTACAGTTACTCAAGGCACCTTTTCAGAAATATTCACAGTATTCCTATCTGCCCACTTGTCTTGTATATTTTTCTCCTCCCATGTGACTTCAAAAAATGGCTATAGCATTTTAGCTGCAAGGTCTGGGTTTCCTTTGGAAAATCTCATTGAAGGTGCTTTTCTGTTCTTGGGGGATCAAATGTCTGAGATGATTTCTCCTATCTCTGGTGGTGCTAGGTTGACATTTAGGTCAGTTTCTGTTGGTGATTTCCTTTTCTAGGTATGCTTGAAATGCTCTGCCCATCTAGCATTTTGTTCTGCTTTTATTGTAAGGAGACACACTTGCTTTTCAGTGTCCTTATAGTGCCACATCCTTCTCATACCATGGCCCTGTTGTAGTTTTTGTTGTCATTATGAACACTTGCACTCAAGTGGTTGTGTTGTGTAATTCTTTGCAAAAAAAGGGTCTTTAATTTCTTCATTGGACATTGGTTGGAGCATAACACTGGATGATAGTGGTGTTGAAATGCCCTCATCATTTTCTAATCTTGCAGAGCCTATTAGGATATAATTGTCTATGGGCACAATATATATTTTACTGTAGTCTATAGACATTCTCACTAAATATTTATTACCCTCTTCATAAAGTGGACTAACTACAGGCAAGATCTTCTCTAGCGGTTACTTACCTGAGAACCTTATTCTCCTCTCCATGCTTCTGCAGTCTCTGTATCTCTTCCAGGCTCCTTCCAAGTGTGGTGTGTGGCCGTCTGCATTCCTCCATCATCGGCATTGATCATTCACTCTCCTCCGCTCCTGGATTCCTTCAAAAGACAAAGATTAATGATAGAACAAAGATTGCATCAGGTTCTATCCTGGCCCACCTGCACGTCTTACCGCTCAGTAGTGTCCACCAGTAGTGGTGACAATTACATGGCAAGATTACTCAGCTGAGTTATGCAATTATTGACATGTGAATAAACAACATTTTGAAGTAGAAATATTTGTTTTATTTATTACTTATTAGTAGAATAATTCAAAACTTTAATTCGTCTCAAAGGTATTGGAAAAGTTAGCACTCTCGCAGTTCACCTCATATTTGGATACTTTTCATGTTTTTGACCCATTTCAATCTGGTTTTAGAGCACTTAATAGCACTTAATAGAGTCAGCATTGTTGAAGGTTACAAATGACATTCTGTTGTCTATTGATTCTGGGTCATCTGCTATCTTGATACTCCTAGATCTAAGTGCCGCATTTGATACTGTTCACCATGATATCATCACTCAGCCCGTCCGAACCTCCACGAATACCCGCGGCAGCTAGCAAAGACCAAAACAACACGACTCGCAACAACTTTCCCAGCGAGACGGCAAAAAGATCCAGCTCCCATTTCAGCCAGCCAGCTGGATTTCCCACGGGAGCCGTGGCTTTCTATCTGAAGCTGTTGCCTACGGAGGCTGTATGCCTCCACGCTCTTAGATCTCATTCTACGCGCCATCCGCCAAAGCAATCCAAATGAAAAAATCACATTACTCACCACTCGCCAGCCTCCGCCATTTTCCTCAGCCCAAAAGCAAAACAATGCCCAGCGTTGCCATTTGCCAATAGCAAGGTAATGCGGAAATGGCCGACGACGCCATACGCAAGCCGTGTATCCATGACGCCAGCACGGCATTTTTTTACTTCTCCATGGTCACATAACATATTTTAATGCACTTAATTCTCCATATTCTTGTTTTCTTTGTCTTATTTAGCATCAGTTTCTGTTGACATAAACAGAACAAATATTTTATTCTTTTGTTCTATGGTGGGTTGCAAACCAATTTCAAGGTGCATACCGTCACCTACTGTAATGGAGCGTGAAAAGAATGAACTAATCCCTCCTAAATCCTATTATTCAACCCACTATTCTTAATAAATATCATGACTGCATGTTTTTTTCTGAATTTAGACCATCATACTGCTTGTAACTCTTCCTCAAAAAACCCACAAAAATTTTGATTTTGATTGAAACTGTTTAACTGATTCTCTATTTACCCCATTCTCCATCAGAGACACGCCTGCCTCTATCAGAGGCTGCAGCAGCTTCCAGCTGAAGCATCTCTATTCACCCCGTCCCCATCAGGGACACGCTCCAGCCTGCCTCTATCTGAGACCGCAGGTGCTTCCAGCAGAAGCATCTATATTTCAATAAAGCGCAAAAAAAATAAATTGTCTCCTGTCAGTGTTTCTATTTTGTTCTACTGAACTGACATATCACCCTGATGCTAACTTCTCTCAATATATGTTATCAGGTCTATCCCAAGGATTTCACCCCGGTGTTTCCTGCCTGCCCACCCAGTCGCATATTTGCCGCAACCTTCAATCTGCCTCAAACTGAACCCGACGCAGTGGATGCACTAATCAAAAAATAATTAAACTCCACTTTTATGATTGGCCCCTTTTCCTCCCCGCCTTTCAGTCTATTTCGTGTCAGCCCTATAGGCATTGTAAATACTCTGAGAAAAGAGGTGAATCATTGACCTCTCCTCGCCACACAATTCTCACATTCCCAGCATTAATAGCCTCATTCCCCTCGATGAATTATCCCTGCTAAATCACAATGTCGACCAAGCTATTAAAATAATTAAGAATCGGCAGAGGCGCTTGGCTAGCAAAAGTAGACATCACCTCCGCTTTCAAAATCATGCCCATCCACCCCGATTTCTGGCACCTTTTCGGAATCCAATGGCGAAATCAGTTTTATTTCGCCGTCCGATGACTTTCGGTTGCAAAAGCAGTCCCAAAATTTTTTGACATGCTCTCCGAAACCATCTGATGGATTCTGTCAAATAACTACCAGATCCACCATCTCATCCACCTCCTCAACGACTTCCTAGTCATCTCCCCTCCCCACGCCCCTCCCGCCGCCGACCTATCAACTGTACTCAAGGTGTTCAACCTTCTTGGGATCCCCGTAGCCCAAGAAAGAAAAAAAAAACCTTGGGCCCCAGCACCTGCATCAAATTTCTGGGCATTAATCTAGACTCCCAGAAATTTGAAGCCTCCTTCCCCAAAGAAAAACTGGATAGAATAATTTTGATTTCTTCCAATTTCCTGGCCCGACCCCAACACTCTAAAAGAGAACTTCTCTGTATTTTGGGGCATTTCAATTTCGCTATGCAAATCATTCCCCAGGGGCGCCCTTTCATCTCCCATCTCCTCAATCTAGCAGCATCTGTTCCCTCCCTCGATGACCCTATCACCTTAACCGAAGCCTGCCTCTGAGAAATCCAGCTATGGATTTATTTTCTCTCACAATGGAACGGCCATTCTTTTTTCTATACAGACTGCCTAACCAACCCCGTTGACATCCAACTTTTCACAGACGTCGCCCCCTCCATAGGCTTCGGAGGTTTCTATCGCAACCGATGGTTTACCTCCCCCTGGCCCACTGAACTCGCCGAAACCCCGCCACACCAAGCTTCCAGCGCCCTCTTTGAATTATACCCCATTGTCGTTGCTGCCGCCCTCTGGGGTAAAGAATGGGCTGCCTCTTGCATAATCGTCCACTCCGACAATGAGGCAACAGTCTATTGCATTAACAATCAAAGATCCCAATCCCCTGCCATCATGCCCCTTCTCAGACTCCTTGTCTGGATTTCAGCTCTAAACCAATTTGTTATCACTGCAAAACACATCCCCGGTAAAGAAAACACAGTTGCTGACTCTCCCTCCCATTTTCTGTTCCAGAAATTCAGGACACTGGCTCCAGATGCAGACCCCCTACCGAACCAAGCACCTCCCTCCCTTTTCGCAGCTTATTTTCTCTTAACTCACCACTTAAGACCACTGTACGAGCAATCATTAAACTCTATGATCCAAGCCGTAGCCCCTAGAACCTTGCAAGCCAACCTCACTGCTTGGAAAGCATTTAAAAACTTCCACCAAAGCTTCAACCTCACCTTTCCCGATGTCTCCCTCCTATCAATCACCTCTTACATCTCCTACCTCAGCTCATTCAGGCTCCTCCAAGCTAGTTCCTTTAAAGGATATCTCAGTGGAATTCAATTTTTCCATAAACTCCTTATGGCTCCCCGTCCTCTGCCATCACTAACGCCCAAACCAACCTCATCTTAAAAGGTATCCAAAAGGAAACCCCTCACACCCCGATCAAAGACTTCCCCTAACCCTAGAAATCTTTACCCAATGTATCTCCACCCTCCGCCTAGGCTATAGTATTCCCCTCATAAACCGCACCCTAGATGCCATGTCAATTTAGCTTTTTTCGATTTCCTCAGAGTCTCCGAATTCACTACCAACTCTCCCTTCAACCCAAGCATCCACCCCACCATTTCAGATCTCACAATCCTTAACCACGAAACCTTGACAAAACTGACCAGTTTAGTAAAGGCCACATTTACATTTTCAACCTACAGGCCCCTACCCAACCTTTCCTAACCAATCCATGCAATCCTTAGTCGGTCCCAACCCTAACTCTCCACTCCAACCTAATTCCTCTAACACCATCCCCTAGGGCCTCGCAACAGCAGCCCTTCATATCAGCTCCGCCTCCGCAGAGACACCCCTGCAGGCTTCCGCAAAAGCCACCCCTTTGCTTTCAGCTCCCACCTCCGCAGAGGCATCCATGCAGGCTTCTGTCAAAGCCACCCCTTGCACCTAAGCTACCTCCTCCGCAGAGGCCCCCTTTTTCCCACACCTCTGAGGTAAGAATCACCTCTTCCACAAACCTTCATTTTTTCCCACCCAGCGTAACTCCATCAAAGCCCCTTTATTTTACCAGTACATTATGTCTGACCTTTTACCTTGCTTTTTCTCCAACTAACCGTTGTTTCTGTTTCCCCTACAGGTCTGCGGACGCACCAATAATACAAAAAAAAAATTATTCTACTGCCTTTCTGGGGCGCAGCAAATTTGGCAGCTGTCCTTTTATGCTTCTTTGGAGGGCATCGAGAGCGCGTGCAGGGCTCTGAACCTCCGCCCTCACTAGGGCTCAGGCCACTAGGGTTCCCCTAATCATCACCTCATCACAATCACACAATCACGTTCCACCTTCCCACTATAAGTCTCCCGCTTTTCTCCCTTCCGCATCTCGCTCCATGCAACCCTCCTCCTCCCCCTTCTCCTCCTTTAAGCTCCATTCTCTCCTCCGAAGGCATCGAGGGTGCGTACAGGGCTCCGAAGCTCCGACCTCACTAGGGCTCAGGCCACTAGGGTTCGGGGCCTGCCGTTCTCCCGGCTCGCTTCCCGGACAGCTTGCCAAATTTGCTTTTATTTCATTGCTTTAATCTATTCATTAACACCCCTTGCATTAATGAGAAAGCGCGAACTCTTGAAGCAAATGTTTTGCCAATAATATAGTTTAGGGAGGAGCGGTGGCCGAATAAATCACAGCTGCTCTTCATCCCCTAATCATCACCTCATCATGATCACACAATCACATTCCACCTTCCCACTATAAATCTCCCGCTTTTCTCCCTTCCGCATCTCAATCTATGCAACCCTCCTCCTCCCCCTTCTCCTCCTTTAAGCTCCATTCTCTCCTCTGGGGGCATCGAGAGCGCGTGCAGGGCTCCCAACCTCCACCCTCGCTAGGGCTCAGGCCACTAGGGTTCGGGGCCTGCCGTTCTCCCGGCTCGCTTCCCGGACAGCTTGCCAAATTTGCTTTTATTTTATTGCTTTAATCTATTCATTAACACCCCTTGCATTAATGAGAAAGCGCCAACTCTTGAACTCAATTAAAACACAGCTAGGTACTCTAAGCAATAACCTACACAATTACGTGAAGAATCTTGAAGACAGTTTTGCCCCTCTTCTCAACTTTGATAAGCATGTAAATGCAGTTGTAAAAAGTAGCTTTCATCTCAAATCAGTTGCCAAGGTAAGACACCTCCTCTCAAACAAAGACCTTGAAATAGTGATTCATGCACTAATCTCCCTCGACTGGACTACTGTAACTGTTGTTTCAGTGGGAGAGTGGGAGGAGAATCTATCTGGGGTCTACCTCAATCTACACTTTCTCGATTACAAATGATTCAGAATGCAGCGGCCAGATTTTTAACAGGTACTAAGAAAAAGGATCATATCTCTCCTGTCCTTGCTCCCTGACTCCCTGTAAAATTTAGAGTCGATTTTAAGATCCTTCTTATTGCATAGTATAAGGCACTGCACAATTCTTCACCAGCTTATATCTGCGATCTTTTCAAACCATATTTAGCCTCTAGATCACTAAAATCCAGCAATCAGTTATTGTTATCTGTTCCTATCAAAAAATATCTAGCATGTTCTCTGTAGAATGACCCTTGTCATCTTGAAGGACAGGTCTCCAGCCTTTGCAGGTGTAGTCAAAGTCAACCTAAATACTGGCTAAAGTGTAACAGGGTATGTAAACAATACCCTCAGTTCCAAATGACTAAACTAATCCCTAATCCCCAACAATGTTTCAGATTCTGTGTTTACTAAATGGACCTGATTCCCCATTCCAAAAATATCAGTATTCATCCTTGGTGTAATCTATGGTAGTGTGTAGCATTTTAGATAACAATAGTACAGCAAAGACTGGATGATCCATCACAGTCTACTTGATAAATGTATTTTTTCATCTTGAATAAGCACACAGCTGAATATCTTTCCATATCTAAGCATCATGCACACGTGAACTGCTCTATTTTACATATGTATAGCAAGTCATCAGATGTTATCACAAGTTTCAGTATTATCCATAATTACTGTGGAAGTGAGGTATGAATCACAGCAACCACACACTGAATCTCATCAGTCAAACTGAAGTGACTCATTTTTGAACAAGCTTTGACAGCTAAAACAGTCTTTTACATCTTCAAGAAAAGTAAACTTTTGTTCACATCTTCATAACTGGTTATCAGTGAACTAGAAACACTTCCTCTGCTGATAATACCTGTAAAGTTTGGGGGTGGAGTGCGTTTGGGGATTGGGGGGTTGGGGGTTGGTGGTGTATGTGGAGTGTTTATGTTGGCTGTTTTTCATGAGAAATTGAGCAATGTTCTGGACAAAAATGCCATCATGAAAAAGGTCTCTTAAAAAGCCACCACACATTATTTTGCTTTAAACCTTAGTCTACTCAACCAGCTTGAGCAGGTTACGGCTAAAAATATTTTAAAAATAACCCTGAAATACTGGCATAGATTCTGTCTGTAGTTGTTTTTGCCTAGATGCCCTTGACCCAGGTCAACAGTGCTTTAAAAATTGTGCGCTTTGATATACATAGAAAGAGTTTACAGTAGCTACACTGTCATGACAGGGCGAAGCTCACACTTCCTAACAGTTGTGTTTTGGTGCTGTGGTAACAGAGCATATTACAGTATATATGGAAATATGCATGCTGTAAGAATTCATGCTTATTACAGCAGAATTTTAGAAATGTCTAATCCGTTATTACTCAACTACATGCGTATGACATCATTAACAACTGAGATGCGATCATGTTCAGAAAACAGTAGTGACTAGTTTGTTTGTTTCTACAACAATGCATCTTACTATGGTGGAAAATCAGCAAGTTACATTGTTGTATGGGAAACACACCTCTGATGGATTAGTTGACGGTAAAGTTCACCATAATTTACAAATTGATTTACTCACTCTTTAGTTATACTAAACCTTTCTGAATTTCCTTCTTCAGCTGAACACAATGACTTTACAACGACAGCTGCAGTGAATGAAGAATAATGGTAGTTGCTTGCTTTAAAAAATTATGTCATTGTTGTTGTTGTTGTTTTTTTATATAGTACAAAACGCATACATTATATCAGACAATAAATCTTAACTAATTGAATTATTAGTAATGTAAAAATGTCTATATTATTTTGCTGATAGAATGGATAGAATAGATAGAAGACTGATAGACACCTTTCAGAATTAAACTGGAATGTGTTTCTGAAGCTAGTGCTAACTTTTCAGCACTTCAGCTCTCTCAGCGCATACAATGATTACTTGTACGCGACCCCTGAGACAACTGAACCTTACAAAGTCAGCAAGTTACCAACGTTACTTTGGTAAAATGAGAAGCCAAGCAGGTGTGTGTCTCAAAAACTTCCCTCTCCCATAAAGTTTGGAGTTTTTTCCCCCATTACCCTTCTTTTTCTTCCTATCATTGCTATTGTTCTTTAAGCTGTATATATATAGTAGCTTTCTGGTTCATATAGAGAGCATGGTACATTGGCCGTGTTTTGTCTGAGTGATAGCACATTGTGCATCAAAAACCTGTACTTTACTCACTTTTTCTTGATCTTTGGTGCGGGAACCATGATTGATGTGCAAAAGTTAACCATAACCCTAAAGTCCACATTTATTTGATCATTGAAATATAAGTAAAAACTATAATATTTTGTAACATTAATACAATTTTATATGATTATTTTCAAATTAAATATATTTTTAAAAAGTCGTATTTTTAAAAAATAGTATTCTATTAATTCAGCTATGTCAATAAATTACATTTAAATTAAAAAAAAAAGAAAAATCATTCAAACATAATATTTCACAATATTACTGTTTTTCCTGTATTCTTAATCAAACACATGTAGCCTGGATGGGTATAAGAGGCTTTATTGAAAAACATTAAAAGTCTAATTTCTAATGTTATTTATTATTTAATTATTATTATTATTATTATGTTATTGTTATTTAATTTTTATCAAAATATCTGATGTTGTGTAGAAATCTTATTTCTAATTTCTGATAAATACTTATTTCATGCATTTGACCAGTAGTGCACATGAATATAGTAGGGATGCAACGGTTCGCGTATCGGGTATCGTACGGTTCATGGTCATTTTCCAAATCATAGTGATCATCCCTATCCCCTTGTTAGTGGGAACTTGAGTGAGC
>JAUMHQ010000090.1:4957657-4970356 GCA_032361165.1 Enteromius paludinosus | reverse complement strand
TCAGTGTAGGACAATACCACATACAGTCTGTACAGTAGAAACACCATTACGTCTATGGAGAGTCCCCATAAATCACAAAAACCAACATGTGTGTGTGTGTGTGTGTGTGTGTGCAAAACATAATCTGAAAACACACTGAATACATGCGGATTTAGATTTAAGTTCATGACACTTAAAAGAGCAGGTTGAAAAAAAAAACACTCTCGCTGCTTTCTCTTCGCGCTAATGTGCAGCAGGAATCTCGACACTGCCTTTACCTTTTCTAGGTGTTGTTGCCTTACACGTGCCCGTGTCAGAGCGCATGCGCCGTGAGGTGGTCCACTGTTTTTATTGCCAGGTGAGTAGATTTTGTTCAGGTAAAGTGGAATTTCGCTTAAGGACACAAGACCCAATGAGATAACACTGTGATGTACCACATTCAGAAAGAAGACACAAGAATGTCATTAATGGGCAAAATGGGAGACTGGCAGGTACGTTCTCTTCCTTATAAGGTATACGAGGTTGATGAAGGTGCACGTTTTACTTTTGTATATAAGGGAGAGTTAAGTCTTCTTCACGGTAGCTTTTCAGAAGTGTTTTCCAGACAGTATTAGTCTGTAACCAATGTAAATAATATGCTAAACACAAAAGTATAGCTCACGCAGGTAGGTTTGCGTTTTAGACGGTGAAAGCAAATGTAAGGCAGCGGTGAAAATATTATCTCTTGATCAGATTTCTCTAAAATAAATCACTCTCAGGGTGGCTGGTGAGAGAGTCCAAATCTGTTGTTAGATATTGGGTACGCAGGCCGTTTATTTCATTTTGCACAGTGGTGTAAATGTTTTAATTTGACTCACTCATTTCCGATATTATTGCAATTTGGTCATTTTGTGCAAGGCCTTTATAACGCATTTTCCTATGAACGAGAAAGACTTGATTTATTTATTATTTTCAATATAAAATATTTTTTGCCTCTGAAATAATAAGTCAGTGCATTTTTTATGTTTTTTTTTATATGTGTGTGTGTGTGTGTGTGTATACAACACGATCCTCAAGTTGATGTGACCCATTATGACATTGCAAAAAAGAAAAGATAACCAAAAATAAAAAAGGTAAATCGGTCATTTATTTTGTGAATATAACATCATCAATAACGTACAGACTACGTCCATTTAGATACGAGTATTGTGAATGCACAATTTGACCACATTTAAGATTACCAAATAGTGCCAAGAAGGAAGACTTGTTTTGCTTTTCTTTTGTGCGATTGGTTTCAATGATGCGAACCCCCAATCAATAAGCAGCGAACAACAAAGCAGCACACCCATCTATTTCTATTGCGCGTTTTCTTTGCCTCTCTTAATCGTCATTGTGTCTTAATTTCTTTCGGCCTCTCATAAATGACAACTGGACTCACCCCACCAAAAATGGTAATAGAGATAAGGCAACGACAACGCCTTAGACTCGGCGACCTGTCTCCTGACCTCATTCACATTTAACAAGCCGTGTTGTTGTGTTAATTATTTACATTTATCAAATTGCGCCGTTACACGCTTTAAATACATGTATATCTACTGAAGAATCGGGCTTTTTGCATAACACTATTGAGAGTATTTTACAGGCCCAAGGCTCACTATAGGACTAAAACAACAGTTTACAATTGTCAGACTGGATTCAGTATGGTTTTGTCCACCAAGTCACATGCATGCTGCAGTAGTTTAGCATTGTTCAATGTATAGGTTGCTCACTTTTAGGTTGTAGATTCGAAAACCTAAAACTTCTTGAAGAAGGCATGTATGCAATGCAAAGCGGCCTTTGATTAAAAAGGAAGAAGAAGCAAAATCTTTGGAATGGTACGAGTTATACTTGGCCTGCTAACTCTGCTCTGAATTAATCCAATTGGATGATTAATTCAAAAGAAAAGGTGAAGTCATCTTTCACGACTGATATTAACCCATGCATTTACAGTCCCCTTTTGAAATACAAATGGAAGTCAGTAAAGGTATTCTTACTGGAATTCTAGTTGCAGTTTCTACCTGTGTATATTCATTGGCTTTGGTCTCTTGATATGCTAATGAGGGTTATTACAGTAGCTCTCGAGTCTCTCTCTTCCACCATTAGAGGGAGATCTGAGCGCGCAGCTCGAGCCTTGTGCACTGTGTCAAACTCAAGCGAAGGCGCACTTCACTCTATCCACAACCAATGAAAATGCTTTGGAAATTAACTGATAATATTAAATATGAAGACTGCGAGGTAAGCGGCTTAAGCAGGCTTTTAATACCAAATATTGCATGACATTAACCATAATTCTGAACGGTTTAACTTTTAAATTAGTAAGCTTTAATTTATTTTCTTCTTGCTGTGTGTACAATTTAATTAAACACAAGAACAAGTGACAAATAACACTGCGATAAAGCATGATCCAGAACACATGTAATTTTCCAACATTATAATAATAATAATAATAATAATAATAATAATACATAGGCGAAATACACACACGCGCGCGCGTACTACACATTAAACGCATGTAGAAGTTCTATAGTACAAAAAAAGCGTTATAGACAAAAACTCACCAAACATAAATTCTGATAAACAATCAAACGCATAAATTGTACAATTTAAGTGGATAATTTCGTTTTAAAATAAATGTATTTGTCCTTTAAGGACATAATAAGTTCTATTTTCTTCCCCCTCCAGTATTTGGTATGATTTGTTTTTGGTGAACGCAGTAGGTTAATACATGGGAGTAGGTTTCGAAGTGGTGAAGCCAGTAAAACGTGTTTTCGCTTGATTCTGGAGAATCACACACGCCATGATCAGGAAAGAATCTCTGTGCACTCCGCTCGTCCTTGTGAGTTTCTTTCTCTAGACTCACAGACTCGCATTAATTTGTAGCAAGTAATTACATTCTGTTTCGTAATAATCGCGTATGATATGCAAGCTTAAAGGGGAGCGTTTAGGATAAGTGTACACGCGTAAAGTTTGTTGAATATTTGCTCTGGCGGTGGATTGAGCTGCATCGGCGTGTGCTGATGCGTCTTTGCCGTTGTTGAATTCGTGGTGAGGGATTTTAGTGGGCCGTGGAGCAAGAACAGACGAAAACTAATGTGAAAAACAATGAGGTAGACGAGCATCCAGTGAACAGTAAAAATGTGCCAGCCCAGATGCCCTCAGCGTTAGCTGGATTTTCACCAGAATCAGAGGTGCACATTGTTTCCTTGCCCGTGTTCTTCCCCCCTCGTTCTGTCTTTCTTTCACTTTTGCTTGCCCTCGAACCTTTTAAAATGTTTCCCCCCTCTCTGATTCGTCAGACGCAGGAGAATGTCCCTCTTTTGTCTCTCTCTCCTCTCTCTCTCCCACTCACTCTCTCTCTCTCCTCATCTCTGATTAGATATACTGATTCCCCATTCAATGGACGTCATTTAGTGCAGTCTGCCTTGAGTTGCTTCCTCGCTTCACGCTCGATTTCCGACCATTCTTCTCTTATTAAGTATTCGTGTAATATTAATAGTCATGAATATCTACCATTAGGAGTGCAGAGGAAGAGGCAGATCTGTGCTAACATGAGCTCAAGCGAGGGAACAGTTCACTGACAGAGCCGGGAGACGCCAAGGGGATCTAAGAAACTTTAGAGAAAAGCATTGCATCTAAACAGCAGATGAAGAACAGTGGGAATTTACCCAGATTCTGATGGATTATTGCTTTATTTGAACGCTGGCCACCTCGCCCTACAATTATCATTGGCTTGATTTAATTTGCACGTTCGTTTTCGTTTTGTTCCTCTGAAATTCTTGTCTTTTGAAGTCCTCGGAAATCCTCGCTGATGTTAGTGCACAGTTTTTCCGCGATGGTGAGTGACTGTCGGGAGTAAAAAATCTGAAGACTGCGCTCAGCATTTACTCTCCAATTGTTTTTTTTTTTTTTTTTTTTTATTTAAGTAATATTATTTTTATCCTGTCGTTTTGTCTGTTCCACCATGCAAGCGGTAATCGGTAGCATAAAATGCTATTACAAAGACTTAATATTTGATGTGAGTTCTAATTATTTTTATTTGCCTCTCAGTAGGATCTTCAAATGCAGAAAAAAACAACAAACTATGGCTGTACATTTTAATGGATATTATTCTAATTATCGTGTAGCGTTGTTGTTTTGACATTTTTGATCTTGACCAGATTAAAAAGCAGTTTCGGCTTTCTGTTTAAATTACTAGTGCGATAACAAACCACACATGTTTATATTTATATATATAAATATATATATCAAATTTATATCATTTATCATTTTTCTTAACAGCACTAAAATATAGCACTATTTCTCTCCTAAGGATCGCCACGACGGGACCAGCAATGGCACAGCCCGGTTACCCCAACTGGGCGGCGTGGGCCAGTCTCCGTACACCAGCGCTCCTCCGCTCTCTCACACGCCCAACTCAGACTTCCAGCCGCCATACTTTCCGCCACCCTACCAGCCCATCTACCCGCAGTCTCAGGACCCTTACTCTCACGTTAATGACCCGTACTCCATCAACTCTCTGCACGCCCAGCCTCAACCGCAGCACCCGGGCTGGCCCGGCCAGCGGCAGAGTCAGGAGAGCAGCCTACTGCACCAGCACCGCGGGTTACCGCATCAGCTGTGCAGAGAGTACCGCAGAGAAGTGCTACTTCCCTCGGGTCACGGCATTGAGACTGGACTCACGGATTCAATCCCTATCCATGGAATACCTCACTCTTTAGAAGATGTTCAGGTAAGGAGAACGGCTTAAATCTTATGTCACCTCCATAATCCAATATTATTTGCTGCTGGTGCTATTCTCTGTAGAATCTCGGACAGTCAAATATCGGGTCACATAGGCTATTTAAAATGTGCTTAGTTAAGTTTTTTTATTTAATATATTACAGTAATGCAAAACAGAACGGATTTGTCCGAATAAATTCGTGAAGCTGGTAAAAACAATGTGTCAGTTTTTGGATTGTTTGAATGTAATTGAGTATTTGTTGGTTGTGGTCAATTATGTTCGACATTTTTGCCTTGTTGGCCCATGGTAGATGTTACGTGTTTTATAAGAAAACTCATTTAGAAACGAAAGTAATTCTATGCAAAGTTTTGTTTTAAACGGTAGTACGAGAAAAAAAAAAAAAAAAGTAATATTCCTGTTTCCCATAAATTAATTATTGGATTTTTTTCTCTCGCTGTTGTTCATCCCAGTAACATAAAGTGAACGGTGTACTGGGCTTTTGATTAATATTGTCTGTCATTTTTGGACGTGATTCTTGGCTGCCCCCCTTTTCATCAGTAATTTGATTGCAATGTGCCTGCTGAAGAGATCTGACGAATTGAGTCTGGACAAAATTCTCTGTTCTACCATAACTGCATTCTTTATAGGTTTCTCACGTTTATTCTCTGGGTGAATAAATATAGTAATTATTATTATATGTTATTATATAAACCAGTATAATTCAAGCTTTTATTATTTTAATTAAATACCTAATTTAAACAGCACATACGTAATTAATGTGGGTCAATAATATGTACTTCTATAAAGATGCTGTTTATAGTGTACGTAGTCATAAATACTAAGCTAAAGCGTTTCTGCGTTTTCTTTTTGGATTGCATTTTATTTCGTTTGTTGTTTTTGATCTTGTTTTTGATCTTTCAATCATTATTAATATGCTTTTTGATCTTCACAGCATGTTGAAGATCAAGGAATTCACATTCCAGACCAAACTGTAATCAAGAAAGGTAAGCAATTTCCTCTCAAATACCGTACGTGCTTCCACTAGCAGCTCTCCGCTCGTAAAGTCTACCCGTGCTTGCTTTGAGACAGATCGGGTTAATTTGTAGGCCTTGAGATAGCCTGACGAAAAGGCACAAACCATTTTAACCAAGTGTTCCATAGCGGACACTATTCGTGTTGGTATCATGTGTGAGTTAACATGTTGATGCTAGTCTTTAATGAAATTTACCGAATGTCTCATTCAAAGATGACGCGCGTAGAGACTTTTACTATAGTTTACTATGAAACGCATTTGTAGTGAATTAAACATATGTCTTCTGTGTAAATTTCAGTTTAAGTCATTATTTTGCAATTACGTGCCTCTTTGTTTCGTTCGGATCGCAGATGGTCAAAGAGGGCTGCTGGAGAAGCAGTGTGTTGAGATCGAATTCTCTCATATTTATGTGCTCTGCGACTATATTTAATTTTCTTCGTTGTAAAAGCTTTGATATATTACATTTGATCCACAAAAATACACATTGCACATACACGTAATAATTGCGATCTCACGAGTTCGTTTAACTCCTCTCGTCTCTATTAGTCTCCCCTGAGCTATTAATGTCACTAGTGATCTATCCAGTAGTGCTTGTGCTTTTGTTTCCGGTTAGCACATAAAGAAACAACGGGCGCTGCAGCAGGATTTAGGCCTGAACACTTATTTGTAAGCGCTCGTTTGTGAGTGTGTGTATTTCGGATTTGTGAATGTCATTTGATGTGCTTGTGTGGCAAGGACACCAACTGTTTAGAGACTATTATAAGAAATGATACACAGTTTTATTTGTGGGAAAAATTTAATTAAAGTGTATTAATAATAATGAAGTGCATAGGCTGTACGTTTATAAACAGTGACGTGGATTATGCCACTTTTTTTCTTTTTAATTATTATTTTTTTATACTTTCTGTTTTATAATGTCCAACAAATATAAGCTACACTGAGCAGTTAGGGGAAAATTTGCGGCAATGCCATGCTTGTTGAACTGTCATTTTTTCCCAAGCTTTGTGTGAAGTCACCATTGCGATAATATGAAATATTTTGATGGCTGGGCCACTTCATTACTTGGGGCATATTGCAGCAGTTACATTCATGAGCTGAATGAAAAGCTATTGCTGTGGTATCTATTTTCCTTCCTCTCTGATAAGACCATATTGCCTTTGATTCCACATAGGCGTGCGAGATGATGTGCATATAAACGCATATGTCTAATCTTACTCAAAAGCTGCCTGCTGCATAGCAATTCATCTTTTTCCATTTTGTTGGTGCTGTAGACTGAAATGGGGGGGGCTAATCATGTTCTTTTTTTCCCCCCAAGGTCCTGTTTCCATATCCAAGAACAACAGTAATATCTCTGCTATACCGATAAATAAAGACGGGCTTTTTGGAGGTGTTGTAAACCCAAACGAAGTGTTCTGTTCGGTTCCGGGTCGTCTGTCTCTTCTTAGCTCAACGTCAAAATACAAAGTCACAGTAGCGGAGGTGCAGAGACGTCTTTCTCCGCCTGAGTGCCTGAACGCTTCCCTGCTCGGTGGGGTCTTGAGGAGGTGAGCTGGACATATATCGCATACATCAGTAATTATTTATTATCGAGCGTTTTCTGTCGCCACAACTCACCGAAAAGACAACCTATTAAAATCAGGCAACATTATGAACCTGAATTAATTTTTATATACCTGTAGTGGCCTACCCAAGCGCAATGAGCACATGCTGTAACACGAGTTAAAAGACACTTGTAACCTTAATTATATCTCACATGATGACAGTGGTACATAAATGATTTGTTTATTTGTTTATTTAGATTTTTACTTTTGAAGCATTCCATGACATCATCTAAAGCAACATGTATTTCTTTAAGCATCACAAATACATATAACATAATAACAGGCCTATAATGACATTTAATAAGATTTTTGTCATTTACTTCAAAGGGCCAAATCTAAGAATGGCGGAAGATCTTTAAGAGAAAAGCTAGATAAAATCGGATTAAATCTACCAGCAGGGAGACGCAAAGCTGCCAATGTTACTCTCTTGACGTCACTGGTGGAAGGTAAGTTTCCTGATAAATATATATTTTAATAAAGCAGGTGTTTATTGCTGCTATATGAGAGCCATTCTAAATCAGCATTTGCATTCATTCACCCGTGAAAAGGAGAAAGTATGTTTTGCAAGCAACAAAGCTGAAGGATATAAAGGAGAGAACGGATTCCGGAGATACAATTTGGAAAACAATTTTGTGGGATTACAGGGATCTCTCTCTCTCTCTCTCTCTCTCTCTCTCGCTCTTTCTCTCTCCTGTATACCTTTAGCAGAACCACTTGTCTTTGAATTTGAGCATGATGTGAATTCGGATGTCTTTTTGTAGGGCCTGCTTTGTCATATTTGCAAAACTGTTCTATGGCACTTTTATGTAGTTGCTGGATATATTGCACAACAGCCGAGACACTATGACATGTTTTATTATTATTATTATTATGTGTGGATTTTATCCTTGTCTGCTTGATGCAGTTGACCTGTAGGTTGAAAGCCTATTATAAATATAAATGAGTTAATTATGTTGCACTGCGAAGATGCCATTGCTGTTGAATAAATCCATTTTGCTTGCAAAGTTGGAGGTGATTATTCCGTGCAGTGGTATTTGGTGTGCCATGGGTTTTAAAGGTGAAAGCTGGAGACGGTTCATTGGTTCCTGTTAATCATTGCCGCTGAAGACTGAATGTAATATTCATCGTGCTTCATTGAAATTTAGTCTTGTATGGTAATGAGCCTGAAGAAATGTATGATTCCTGCGAGATAAGGGCGAGGGGGTGGGGGTGGTGGACACGCAAGCAGACGCTGATTTAGTCGGAGGACACTGGCTTTCTGAAGTGCTGTTGTTTATGATCTGCTCCATTTTATGAAAGCAGTTTAGTAGAGTTGAGCTTTGATGCTAATTGGCGCATGCGTTCTTCCGGATTCTATGCTCATGACAGGAAGGCTCGCAGTAAAAATCCAACTGTTTCAGGAAATTAAAACGAAAAGGGGAAAAATAGCCAGACACACAGACCTAGTCAGAGTATCGGAGCTGTTTTATATAGAACAACATTCTAATATTTGACAATAGGATCACGAATCAACGACATCTTATGTTCAAAATCTTATGTTCTGTTAATCTCACAAGGAGGGCACATTTTGACGCACACATTTGACAGGATTCAATTATCTGAAAATAAATGTGCGTTAACAATGTCAGAATTGATAAAGAACGATGTCCTGCTCAATGGCCGAGGACGTTAATTAGATAATGCTTATGAAATATGTTAATTACTCTACATTTTATTGCAGTAACATGTTACACATACTGACTCTTATTTTCTTCTAGGTGAAGCGGTGCATCTGGCCAGAGATTTTGGTTATGTTTGCGAGACTGAATTTCCAGCAAAGGCGATAGCTGAATACGTGAACCGACAGCATTCCGACCCAAACGAACAAGTCCAAAGAAAAAACATGTTATTGGCAACGAAGTGAGTGCTATTCTAACTATTTAGATGTCAACGCGCATGTCACTGTTTATGACAGCATTTATATTTATTTATTGTGATTTATTTTGCTTAATTGTCGTATTGCATTTAAAACCATATTGAAATTAGCTTCCCGTTAGATAGGTGCCAATAGCCTATCTGTGTAGGCTAGCTTTTAATAAATATGTCTGCATTTTGGAACCAAATGGTTTCGTAAAATACAGCTAGGCTATTGCATTTTTAATTTTTGCAACCTGTACCAGTTGAATATTTTGCCGTAATTTTTACATTTACTGCAAAACAAATAGGCCTAATAAAAAAGAAATAAAAACAAGCAAACAACAAATTATAAACATGCGCACGCTCCTAATGAAAATATATGAATCATAAAAAAGGAACAGCGCGATGGCACTTTACTTTAGTCATAGAGCCTAACTTTTAGATGTATGCTAATCCAATTCTTACGTTTCCAATTGACGTATTACTGACGTAGGCCTATATGCGATTCTCTTTTCAAACCGAACTTGAGTTGTCCATCCCTCTGATGGACACTGCTCAACGAGCTGCTGTCAAAAGGGACACTCGTACCACTGATTAAGGCACACATAAGAAGCACGTAGACTTAATACATTTCTGACTCAATACGTTCAGCTTTAATTAGCTTCATCCTGACACGCATCCTGCATTGTGTCTCCTTCTAGACAAATCTGCAAAGAGTTCACGGACCTGCTCTCGCAAGACCGCTCGCCCTTGGGGAATTCACGTCCACAGCCCATTCTTGAGCCCGGGATTCAGAGCTGTTTGACCCACTTCAGTCTCATCTCTCATGGATTCGGGACTCCGGCCATGTGCGCGGCCCTCACGGCGCTGCAGAACTATTTGACGGAGGCCATTAAAGCCATGGACAAAATGTACCTGAACAACAATCCTAATAGCCACAATGAGACGGGGTCGAAGGCGGGTGACAAAGACGAGAAGCACAGAAAGTGATGTCCAGCCAACACATCCCAATTGATGTATGACAAAATGCATATATAACAAACACTAGTGATCAAGATGAAACACTGAACGCACCACCCCCGATCTTGACATTTGTAATCTTTTTTTTTTTTTTTTTTTTAAATAATAGGCCTACTAATAAAACAGTTCACTTTGGGATTCGTGGACAAAGCATTTCTTTAAATCAAAATAAAGCAGTGTGCCAATGAAAGGAGTATAGATGTGCCACAGCAGGACTTTTCATGAACTCCCTTTGTATGAGTTCAATGGACTGAAATTCATCGATTTCCCCTCAGTATCCCCATTTACGATTGTAGCCATGTGACAACAAGAAGCTGAAAGAGGAAGATTTTTTATCAGTATTGTGAATAAACTTGAAAGAAAAAAAAATCTACAGCTCCACGCCATGACTTCAAGAACTGACTTTTCACTCGACCAAGCGACCAACTTGAACTTTGAATTTCAACACGATTCACGGTTATATGAGGGAATCTGTGTTTATGTATGTATATATTTATTTATGTGTAATTTAATGGGAATTGTAAATATGGTACGTCTGTTTAAACTTCTTTTTTATTTATCTGGTGCCTCCTGTTTTAGTGGGTTTGAATATTCGCTTAGTTCTACATGTGGTTTTATGGTTCTTAGAAAACAGAAGTTTGGGGTATTCTTCTCTGGGATATTTCAATTCAGCCCTCTTGTAGCATGTTGAGGCGACACTGAAGCAAGTGAACAAATTTAAAAGAAATAAACATCGATTTCTCTATATATTAATCTTATGCCATTCAGTTTTAGATCGAAAAAGGTCATTGCAGAGACCCCGACGATGCTAGTTTTGTGTTTCTTCTTGTTTTTATACGAGCTTTTTATGTGTTGTGCCAATCACCTCTTGTTCTTCCCTCAAAGCACCACAAGAGCAATAAATGGATATTGTCTTACGAATTCTTCTTCTTTTTCTTCTTTCCTTCCTTTTTTATTTTTTATTTTTTATTTATTTTATTATTATTATTTTTTTTTTATAATAAATTTAGCATTTGGGACTATCTGGTATCTTGTGTGTCCACTGTCTAAATTGGAGGCGGTTTTATCTGTATTGTATAAACCTGTGCTGGCAATAGCTCCCATGCCTGTCAATGTATTATAGTTCTTTGTTGCCCAGAAAAAAAATAAATATTTGATACGCTTCATGTCGATTTTTATTCATTACTTATTTTTACTCACTGCTTGCTGCGATGTATTCCTCTCTCGCTCGCTCGCTCTCTTTTCTATTCAGCACAGTTACTGTAATTGAGTTTAACTCTCCCTTG
Organism: Enteromius paludinosus; assembly: GCA_032361165.1. Lineage (NCBI taxonomy): Eukaryota > Metazoa > Chordata > Actinopteri > Cypriniformes > Cyprinidae > Enteromius > Enteromius paludinosus. The sequence goes on along the minus strand of JAUMHQ010000090.1, from coordinate 4,958,803 downwards.
ACGATTGCTCCACGCAATAAGCAGTTGAACCCATTGTTTCCCTCAAGTATAATAAAAAAAAAAAAAACTTACTTTCAACTCTTAGTTCAGAGTACAGGATCATTCAAATATGGCAGGGAGCTTTTTGCCAAGCCAAATGACACGGAAAACAAAGAATTCTCGTACGTGTTTGAAGCGAATGTGTGTAGTTTTAGCCCTTGAGCAAGAGCGCTCTTTAAATCAGTCAGATGCAGAATCCAGTTGAAGGTTAGTGCATTTGCCATTTCATGCATTTATTTGTAGACGTCATCTTCTCCTTAAACAATGTCACTATGCTAAATATTTATGTCATTAAAATATAGTTCTATAGTTTGTTGAAATCATTTTACAGTTCGTTTGAATGGAATTGAGGGCATGGCACTTAAGCGTTCAAACGAAAAGCACCAACCATGTCGTAATTTTACTTTTTCAATTAGTCTAGTCATTGGGTACACTTGCAGATTACATGCCAGAACACGTATGCTTACTTTGTACATTGCATTACTCAGTTTCAAATAGTTTGATTGTTTTTTGATAGAACGAGCTGAGGAATCAATCCCCTTTCAAGTTTGCTGGATTTGCTTGCTGTGTTCTGTTCATGTACAGCAGATTTCTGCCGTGGCACTGAGAAAACAACTGCATGCACAATATTTCAACGTAGTGGGTATTCGTTTTTGTATTTTTTTCCTTTGCTCAGACAGTCTGTTCGACTCAGATGCAGTTGTTTTCAAATAACATGAATGGAGCCTAACTGTACATGTCCTTGGCATAATTGCAATGCACAGTGCAGCAGCAGGTGAAGCGAGGCATTGTCTGTCAAGACTGTTTTTGTTGGCTGCTTCTCAGATTGTGTGTGGGATTCTAACCTCGGGCACAATAGCTCTCTCAGAAAGGATACCCGGCTGCTCCTCCTGTTCAGGCGCAGAAAAAACGCGCATGAATAGTCATTTTAAGGGAAATCACAATCATGTTAAATCGTATTCATCGGAATTATAAATTCCTTCACGTGCATGTGTCATTAACTCTAATGTCATTGATTAAACGCATTAGAGGCCGGACGATTTTTTAACGCAGTGAAAGCATTTCCACATAGTCTACCTAACAAGCACTTGAGTAATGTCGCATATA
>JAUMHQ010000090.1:4938095-4957330 GCA_032361165.1 Enteromius paludinosus | reverse complement strand
TTTAGTTGAACTAGCTGATCAGAATAATACCATGCAGCAAAACAAAATACATAAGGATCAGGGTAGCCTTGGAGTTTCCGGAAATATCCTGATTTCGGTCATATCAATTCACTTCAAATGAACTTTATAGGCATGACTGTGAAAACAAAACAAAACAAAAAAAATATATTATACAGACATACAGATACATAAAATCTAGGAGAAACACATATATACATGCAAATAAACATATTTATAGGAAAACAAAACAAGAAATTACTAAATACAGTTATAAATGAAAACGTAGGATCAGATTTTTTTTCCATAATTTGATGGCAGAAGAATGCATGCTGCACTGCCAGGTGAATACATATAGATACATATACACTTACTGTAACACAATATCACTTGCCTACTTAACCTTCAAATATATAATAACAATCACACAATTTGTTCTATCTTATTTGTTCTAATATATAAATATATAAGCCTCTCTCTCTCTCTCTCTCTCTCTCTCTCTCTCTCTCTCTCATGTGTGCAGTGTGTGTCTAAAGAGGAGGGTTTGGGTATGAGAGACATAAGCGCGTTTGGATTTGCATCGCACTTTTAACTGTTTTATTTTTGAACTTCCGTTACTTTATCGCAGCAGGGACGAATATCTCGGATTAATAATCTAAAACTTTTTTTGTGGGCATCGGGCATCCTTTCATAGTTGCAGTATTTGTGTGAAATAGATGATAGCAATAATACATAATACATTTTTACTATAAATATGCGCACGCTCTCAATCATTAAAAAGCAACAGCGCACGAAAAAAAACGGTCCTCAATTAAATAAACAATAGGCTATCAAAAAGTCAAACATAGAAGTAATAATATAACAAGCGTGTTGCACGCTTCCTTCTCTCTTCTATGTTGGCTGGAACAATTTTACATATCACATACCCTTATGGCATTTTCACATTAGTAGACACTTTAACCTACCGCAGTGACGTTAAACCGGATTATTTAATCCGGTTTAAAAGGAAGCCTTTTGGTTAGATGGTAGGCTATTTGACGAGCCCCTTATAATGATGCAGAATGGGATATTACATACGTTTCCCTTTAGCTACTAAATATAAACATCTGCACCAAAAGGCCTTTTTTTGCCATATTTATTGATAACTTCCAGACAAAACAAAAACAAACAAACAAAACTTGATACTGGACATGCTTTTGGCCTTAGTTCAGCACCTTTGGACTTGACAGCTCCCGTAACGTAGGTTTGCGTAAAACTGAGTAATCTACAGGCTAGTTTGGTATAGGTTACTCTGTAAAATAACATTCTAAGTAATTTAAGATGATCTTAAGAGTATGACTTGACCCATAATCGGAAAACCCAGCACTTATTAAAATATCATACTTTGTTGTTGTGAACAAACTCATGAAGCGAACTTGATTGAACTGAAATACATCTCACGGTATTTTTTATTAGTATTATTTTAGGAGTAAAAAACAAAATGCCATGGAAATATTTTTCACTTTCGTTAGCCTAATTAAAAAAATAAATAAATCAAATGCAGAATGCTAAGCGATACATAAAATTGAGCAAAGCATTGAAACAAATGGAAACAAATCGCGCACATGATTTAAACAAGGACAATGTTTATCTGATTACAGTTACAAGATACAGCCTACTGTCTCTGGCCAAATGACTGCTCATATAAAGATGGTTGAACAAGGAATTTTTAGGAATGAAAAAAACAGCTAGGTTCGGGACAAATGGCACTATCGAATGAAGTGGTTCTATTTCAGTGATGTTTTCATTGGAGTGCAAATTGGTTAATTGTGTTGGGCTCGTAACTTCATCACCCCCTCAACTGACCCCTCCCGACTAAATAGAGTGGGCCCCCTTAATGTCAAAATAGGTCAGAAGCTTCATCAAATCACCCATGATTACTTGAGACATAAGGTAATCGATTAGATAACATTACGTGCCTCTGAAAAAACAAATTATTCCAAATAAGTGGACACTTCTATTTCAGAAATTTTGCGTTTAGGCTAGATAAAATTGATCTCTCTCTCTCTCTCTCTCTCTCTTTCTCTCTCTCTCTCTCTCTCTCTCTCTCTCTCTCTCTCTCTCTCTCTCCCTCTGTCCCTCAGCGCTTGTTAACATTTACATGATTGCCAAAGGGCGTACAGTACTTCTATTAAATAAATAAATAAATAAATAACAATAACAATAATAATAATTATAACATCACCAAAATATAGGCTACGCTGATTTGACCGCGTGGATCTTTTTGCTTGATGAATCCAATATTCTTCAAATCCGCGTAGAGAAGCCTGCAGGTTTCTGGACTTATACACTTGTAAGTATATGGGTTATAACTATAACCTTTTTAGAGTGAAGAAAATAAAAGCTATGTAAATGAAAAAAAGGGATGAAAAAAAGAACAAACGGACATTTGATATTGCTAACCGTGTATCTTCGGAACGCATCAATTCGAGTTTGAATTCGTTTTACTTTTGGTCATTAAAATCTTAACCGAACTACACGCCCTGACCTCCTATTTCCGATTTCTCCACACATTCGTGTGCACCCTAAAATAAGGCGTCCACAACTGTTATGTTTCGCCCTTTCCCTCCAAATAGTTGATATTCTAGTTTCTGCCTCCTTCTCCTCTCATTCTCTGAAGCCAGCCAGGGGGAGTGTCGCCGCGGGCCAAACATATGCTTCTTTCCATTGCACTAATCCAAATTCAGCGTGCAGGAATAATTGCTGGAGTGGCCGTGCTTTCGCAGGGCTTTGTCCCACTCTGGCTCCCGTCAGCCAGGCACACGCCATTTCAATCAACTGCTTTTGAGGGCTGTCTCTTTTTATCAAACCTCAGAACCTCGCCAGTGATGTGAACATTTAACAAACCGCTTCACGCTTCAACAAAAGCATGTACATTGCGTACGAAGGGACCTGCAGTCTCTGTGTTTGTTTTGTGTAGTTCCTTGTTGGTTAGGGTTAGGCTATATTTATAGGGTTGTTTATGCCAATATATAACCCGTCTTAAAGTGATGACTCGTTGCGTTGATCACTGTTAATTGTTAAAAGCCCGATTTGGAGATATTACGTCAACAACCGTCTATTTGATCTGACACTTAAATTATAGCATTTTAGCATACTGTTTAATAGAATAAAGCTTTTTAGATATAACAACATATTCAGCTACGGGAAATTGTACTGTGAACAACCATTGAAAAATAGCCTAAATAAATAAATAATAAAATCTATCTATTGCAAAACAATAATATACATAACTGATTTCTTGCCTCTTTCATATAAAGTTGTCCTATTTATTACAGTTAGTGAATAGCATATTATTTTTTTACTATTATTATTATTTTTACTGATAGACCTACACTTTATAAATATTTATGTCCTGTGTTTTTTTTCCTGACTTGTTGAACGCTGCATTTTACTGTCTTAATTTTTTTTTTCTGTGAAACGGCGATGAAAAAATTAGTCGGCCCATTTGCTTGGGAATCGCATGTTTTCACGGGGAGGGGATGTAGAGAGAGAGAGAGAGAGAGAGAGAGAGAGAGAGAGAGAGAGAGAATTAATAGACGTGATAATTTCACACTAAAGAAGAACACTATTTCATGTGGCTCTATCGGTTCCATCAGAGCGCAGCTGTGCTGTTATGATGAAGTTTGATGATGATGGCCTGAATCTTCCTCCAGGCGACTCATAGCTTCAGGCAGTGCCAGTGCCCGACCCTGATAAACGACTTAAACACACACGGGCTAGCCTGATCACTTTTGTTGCTCTCTTCATTTTTTTAAACAATACACATAATCTTTTTTTCAGTTTGGCTCTTTGTACCTTTACCGGACATATTAATTTAAACATCACAGATGGCACATCACAAATGGGAATTTGCTTTAATTAGAATGCATTTTGTAAAAAAAAAAAATATATATATATAAATTTTTAACAATCGTTGGATAAACAAAATAAATCTATTTTTATTCGACATGCATGGATTTCAATTTAATCCTTATTTATAATGTGTTTGTAACTAAATGCCTCGTATAATTCCAATAGGATATTTACATGAATCGGTGCTATATATTTTTTTGCATTTATTTGTTACTTAGTTAGTTTAGTTAAAACTGATAAGATTAGGGCTACTCATACAAACTAGCAGAAAAAAAAAAAAAAAACATTTTACGTATACAGTATAACCAATTATCTTATTAGTCAAATGGAACGTTTGCAAATAACCATTCAAACAGAAGAAGAAAAAGAAGAAACTACAAATAATAATTTTTTTATCCACAACTAAGATATGCATAAAAATCCCCACCAATTTGAATCATAAAATACTTTTTACATTTGTTTGTCACCAACACGTTTAAACGCTGATGCTGGTTGAAATGTATAAACCAGTGTTTAGATTACTTTATATATTTTTTTACTATCAATCCCGTTTGAGACCGTTTAGACCTGTATTTATTTATATATACTTCATATCAAAATACATAATCTCTGTTGGATGTGATTGAAATCCCTTTGGAAATTGCAATTTTAAAACGTTATGATATTACAGTTTGTTTTGAAGGACGTTCTAAGATGTCTGATGTCTCATTGGTATAATTCTGGCTGCATAAGAACGCAAAGGAAGGATTTAATACATATATATATATATATTTTTTTTTATATATATATATATATATACATGTAATCACCTTCAAAAACTGAACCTGTTCAGCATATCCTTACTAAAAGAAATACAAACATCTGGTAAATGCTGCTACCCAAGTCTTACTGTATATTCCAAATCTTACTTTTAGGGTTTGATTTATTTAGATTAATTTAATTTTCAGATTAGTGTATTGTTATTGAACACTATTTCATCAGAAAGATGGAAGAATAATGGTTGGGAACTTGCAGGATGTGATTAAACATACAGTATGCTGTGATTTGTCCGTTTAACAGCTTCACAATCTTAACTGTGTGAAGTCATATTTGTAAAAACCAAACAAACAAAAACCAAACAAACCAACAAACAAACAAACAAACAATAACACAACTATATATATATATATATATATATATATATATATATATGGCAGTAACAACCAAGTGTAGTCATAAACATAACAAAAGACGTTTCCTTCATTGATGTTTATCAAATACACAATATATATCTCATCCTTGACCGTATTTAAAACAAGTTTCATTAAAGTACTCCGTTACTTGAAGAGCCTGAGGCCCTAGAGCAGCAGGAGAGAGAGAGAGAGAGGACAGAAAGCAACAGTGAGATAAAGAAGGGTAGAGAGCTGCAAAAAGCTCATTGATAATTAAGTGTTGGTTGCTTACTGTGTGAGGTGTCGCTCTACTTTGCTTACCAATTCAATGGCTGTTGGTCTTCTCTGTTTGTGTCAACATCACACACTGTCTAATAGGCTTCAATTAGAGCAACGGGAGCTGGGGTTAATTATGACTTAACACATTTGATTGAGTGGATCAGATCAGCAGCGATGGGGACTCAAGGGGAGAGGGACTCATTTATTAGTCTCTATTTGTGTCCTTGTTTCACAGTGTTAAAGACAGTGGCTAAATATCTTCTGTGTAGGACTCACTGTGCTTTTTGTGTCAGATCAAACCAGGCGCATTTGCGTGCCACATTCAAACCATGCGCTTTGCATGTCCATAACTGCACGCACCTGCCGCTTTGGACTATCTATAGCGTAATTGGATATAGCCAAGAAAATAAGCACAGGCCAACATAACAATACTGTCTGCAGTTAGAAATGACTTAAGTCACTGATTATGGGCTTTATCAAGAATAGGAAGTTCGACCCCGAAATCTCAATAGAAGCCAGAACTTTGCCTGATTACTGACAATTCTGGAAAAATTTTCTGGCTGTCCAAATATTCTTTTGCTTCCCTCAAGACATCATCACGGCTGTTTCCCTCTCCAAGTATTCTCGAAGGTTAAAGTCATCCTTCAGTAAGAAATTCCAACTTGCAGCCCAGAGACACAAAATCAAGGAACCATCACTGAAGAGTAAATATTTACAATGGTAGAGTGAGCTGGAAAAGATAAAATGTAAAGCTTGAAAAGGACAGCAAAGAGAATGATAGAAAAACAAGTGATTTATACCAGGGAAATTGATCGCAATCATAATGCCAAATAAGTGCCTTTCTCCCACTGTTGAACAGATCCGCACAATAAAAGTAAGTTGGGAATGAAGCTTTTGACAGGCTGCTAATGAATCGCTGTAGGCCCATCTGCCTCAATGCAAACAGAAATGTGGTTGGATCTCGTGAACTGTTACCACTGTCACTGTAAACAATAATTGTCAAACATATTTACTCGCAATCATTTTAGCAGATGTCACGCTTTTTGTTTCCGCCCGGCTTTTGTATCTCTCCTTTGCAGACATGCTACTTGCCCTGAACACACTTTTCGCTTGAATATTGAGCAGGTATTTGCAGAGGTGCTTCGGGGCACAAGGTTGTGAGGGGGAGAGAGGTTAAGAATGGATGTAAAGCAAAAGAGAAGGAGATTATCTGGCCCCCTCATCAGGAGAGAAGCCCGCTCCCTACCCATGATGCCCTGAGGCCTAGGGGGGCAGCCCTGCCTCGCAGTCATGCACCTCTTTATCACCCTAATCTGTTAATTGTGGAAGCTCAATTGGCACATGGTGGCTTTTTATTACAGCCTACCCACATTAACCAGACAGAGACAGCGTTAGAGTCTGAGCAGCCCCAGCGTCCTGTCGTCCTCCACCCCTCCCTCTTATTCTGTATGCGTCAGCTTTAAATGGGTTTGGCCCAAAAGGTGAGTCTTTTTTTGAGACTGTGCACTACTGATCACATCTCTAGTATTTTCCTTTCTCTCCTGCTTGCTATCCTTTGTGTAACTTGAAACAGAAGAAAAGAGAGCATGCTGCTGATTTTTGTGTTTATGTGTTAACCACATGGAGAGGGCCGTCTGTTTCAAATTGCTCTTTTACTTGTATTGTCTGACTTAATTTCCTCCAATCTGATGCTCAGCATCTTTCAAGTCAAAGCATTAATTTTGACAAAAGTGATTTAGAAATATCTAGCGCTACAAACTGACAATATTAGAGAATGTAACCCATGTTATCAACCTGGTCTCATAAAAATATATACTTTTTGTGCATCACCGTTTTTACGTGCCTTACTGCAGCAGTTTCAAAGAGAAATGTCCACTGAGTGGCGTTAAAACACAGGTTCAATACGTGAACCCCAGCCCATGTTTATTATATTGATATAGGTACATATTGCTGTGTTTTTATTACCTTAAATATCCGGGAATTGTCCCTAAAAGTTAATGGTCTACCATGTTGGAAATATTCCCTACACCAAATCCAACCTTATACTTACCCAACAATGTTAACAAATGCAAAACTGATATAAAATGGCATTTGTTGATGAAACCGTGTCATTTTAACTGCCTTTTATGCAGATTTGAACCATTTTGTTGAACCATTGTCAATGCTCCTCATTTCTCACGTCTCTGTACTCTCTGAGCGACCAAACAAACCTACCATCTGTAAAAATCCATGGATATGAAGCTGGATATGTGTGATGTCAACATTCAAAAGTATCAGTTTTCAAATCTCCCAGCATATTAATATCGTTTGAAGTCATAACATGATATTCTTCATCTAGTGTTAATTTCTTTTGGAAACTACAGTGATATGTATTTATTGTAACGTATTTCATGCCTCACACCCAGGTACGTTTATACAATAAGACCAAGGATATGTATTTATTAAACATGCGCGCACACACTGTACAATATTGAGTTTTAAAAAATTATTTCTATTTTTTTACCTCTAAGTAAAAGGTTAAATGTGGTTCTGTCAGATTTAGCTAATAAATCAGCTGTCTTTGAAACATACTTTGCTCTAGTGATCTTAATCAAAAACTGTTGGGTTGAACTGAAAATCTAAGCCACTAAAAATGTGGTACTGCAAGTTGGTGGCAGCACAATAGAGTGAGCGATTTATGACAGGCTATTAACGGTTGCTGTTCTCTGTCACTGCAAACAGGTGTTTAACTAATCTACTCTGAAACCTCCATAAAGGAACAATTTCTCTGCACTTTTGTACAACAGCACATGTACACAAGTTCATTAAAAACACGCACGCACACTATTATAGTATACTTTTCGACTGATCCATTATGCCCGCTTTCACATAATAGTACAGTGGTACTTTCACTTATACCATGGTACTGAATAATTCATTTTGTTTACACTTTATTTTAAGGTGTCCTTGTTACAGTGTAATTATACATTTATACAAGAGGACGTGACATGTGGCCAGGTATGGTCTCCCATACTAGGAATTTGTGCTCTGTGTTCAACCCATCCAAGTGCACACACACAGCAGTGAGAAATGAACAACCACGCACACACACACTGTGAACACACACCCAGATCAGTGGGCAGCCATTGCTGCGGCGCCCGGGGAGCAGTTGGGGGAACGGTGCCTTGCTCAATGGTCTCACCTCAGTCGTGGTATTGAAGGTGGGGAGAGAGAACTGGTTATTCACTCCCCCCACCCACAATCCCTGCCGGGCCTAGGACTCCCCATGACCTTTGGGTTACAAGTCCAACTCCCCATCCATTAGGCCATGACTGCCTATTAAGAGTTATTAAGAGTGTTTTTTCTGCTGCTGTGTCACAATGACTCTTTCAGTCAAGGTGGATTAAGGTGGAAACACTGAATTTTAATATTTAATGAAATTTTGCAAAATAATAACTAATTAAATAACAAAATTAATGTACAACAGGTTGAGTAGTTGTTATATTTATTATATATAAAATAATAAATCAATAAAAATAGCCTGTGAAAGATTTTGTTGTTTTGTGCCAGACAAAATGCATAAATGACATAATTATATTAGAAAGATTAGTAGAAAAAAAAAGAGATAAAGATATCCCCCTAATAGCTTAATTGTAGTTAAGTTGCAAGTCTGCTATTAAGTTAACTGATATTCAACAGGTGTATGCAGAGAACATGTACTTCACACATATCAGAAAGAATAATTTCAACACAGAGACACTGCATTGTTTGAGCTTGCGTCAAAGTCTTGAATGTTTAATTTTGTCTCATTAGGTCAGATATCTGGATTTGCCTCACCCTTAAATTTGGACTCCTCATTCATCTAAATGTAGTTCATTTTGTCATATTGGTGCAGCTACAGTAGATGTGTAGGCCAACCCAAATAGGGTTTTACAAGTTAAAAGAAGTCTGTACCCCAGGCAACGTTTTATTACAACTACTGTTTACCTCTGACAATACATCGTAAGTGTTTTATTATTAAGTTTGGACAAATCATTTGCCTGGGGTTGAAGGTGCTATGCCATTGAAATGTAATCCCACAGCTGATCTCATTACTGCCAAGACAAACAAGAAGAAATCAATTTCAAGGGAAAGGAAGAAGAAAAGAAGGAAAAGGAAAGTAAAAAAAAGGTGAAAGAAATGAGATCAGAAAATAATAATAATAATAAAAAAAAAAGTTGATGCAGCATGAGATTTGTTGACACCAGATAGTCTACTGTATTAGCCAGAGCCAGATCAATTCTTCACTTTTTTACGCTTTTCCCTCTTAGTTCAGAACATGAATTACATACATTGTTTCAGTTATCAAGCAATGCAGTGCCTGTATATTGTTACTTCATCTACGTACCTGAATAGTAAATTTAATAAAAGCATAAAGAAACTGTAAGAGATCTTATCTGCAGTAAACAAAATACATCAATAAAATGTTTTAAGATAATGACATTTAACATTTCAAATGTTTTTTTTAAAGTATGAATACTTATTTGTACATCTTTAGGTTTCCATTGGTAATCTTTCCCCCCTCATTTTTATGATGTTTAAGTTAACAAACATTTACATAACTGTACAATATACCAGAATTCCAGCCTGTCATATTTACAACATGGTATAATGTGGTAACAGATCTAAGTGAGCAGACCAACAATTTTTACATAGTTGATGGTAAAACAGGTGATCTAATACATATCTTGGGAATATGTTTTTTGACTACCTGACAAAAAAAAAAAAAAAAAAAAGAGGAGAAGTCAAAGGTGAAACCTGTGCTGTCTGAATACTTGCCAGTATACACTTTTGGCCTGGGCTTTCAGCATACTTGCCAATATGTGCTTTCTGCCTGTCAATTATTTTGTATGTTCAAAGATGCATTTCGCAAAATCATCATAAGCCAAATTAATAATCGAGAACACTGTTGCCAATGGTCTTCCAAGTCAACTTGGGCTCACAGTGCTTTTGGGAAACACTGCCTAGGGTTTCTGACATTTGGAGATAGGGATTTTAGAGTGTCTGGCTTCAACCTGGCGCAGGCGCAATTTTATTTCAGGTGGGGCTGGGCAAAAGTGAGTGGGCACTAGTTAGGCTTACTAATGGATGGAGTTGGACAATTTTTTAATTAAAAGACACGCATACACTGCAAAAAACGCTTTCTAAGACAAGATTTTTTGTCTTGTTTCCAGCCAAAAACAAGACCATCTAAAAATTCTGAAATCAAGAAGAATTTTCTAGACAAGTAAAAAATACTGTCTTGTTTACAGAAAAACAAGCTTATAACAAGATTATTTTGCTTGTTTCAAGTAAAAACTCACTTAATTTTAGCTTGTTTTTCTGTAAACAAGACAGTAATTGTTTCTTGTCTAGAAAATTCTTCTTGATTTGAGAATTTTTAGATATTTTGGCTGGAAATAAGACAATAAATCTTGTCTTAGAAAACATTTTTTTGCAGTGTAGTAAAACTATCACTTCTCCACCACCGTCACAAACTTGCCCAATGTCAACATAACCTAAAATCATTCACATTAGCTCCAATCACTAAATACTGTTACAGATTACAGTAGTTTAAATAAACCGAAAACACGTAGAAAGAATCTCTCACACCAGGTCACTAATGCACATCTCAAGTAGGCTATATGAATATCAAGGTTGCGAATACACATACTGTACAATATCGACATGAGAGAACTGTCACAACCTGTCCTTATACAGAACCTGAGTAGTTAGAACACCAATAAAATACGGCTTTATTTATTCCACAATAGAAGTTATTTCAAATGTTTTAAAATTTCACTTCATCATGCTACAGTAGGCCAAATGTAACCTTTTCAAAGCATGTAGGCCCATTTCCTCATCATATTGCATAAAACATAGCCTATTATATAGAATTAAAGCGGATGAAATTATTTTAGGCAACACTTTGTTTCGATAGTGAACTTTAGACATTCTGCTAACAGTAAGTAACTTTGCAACTACATGTCAACTAGCAGTTATTAGATAATTAGTAGTTGTAAATTAATGAGCATTAGTTGACATGTAGTTACAAAGTTACTTATAGTTAGTAGGATGTCTAATGTCTATCAAAATAAAGTTATTATATTATTTTAGTCGGAAATGTCATGTTAGTGATTTTATTTATAGATTTTTTAAAAATGTGTTAATTTAATTTAATAGAGTTCAATTAATAGACATACATGGACAAATATGGAAAAAGCCAGGTGCAGTTAGTAACTGGCATCAGTCACGAAATTTATGAAAATATTCTTTGTGAAGATGACTGGCAACAGCAGGTCTTAAATTATTTAGACGCCACAGACTACACAACTTTAAACACTGACTGAGCCCAAACCACATTCATAATCGGCCTGACAGTAGCGTGTTCCTGGCTTCACAGATTGAACATGATCAGTATGCGCTTGGAATGAATGTCTTACCATTACTTGCGACTGGTGGATGTTAGGTTAAATTAAACAACCTGGAAAAAAAACTAATTGTTACTGCAAAGAATATTGATTATTTTAGCTTTTTGAGATGTTATAGTAGTTTGGAGTTAGTATTAAAACAGATTAAACAATAATTATTTAACAAAAATATTCTATTTGCATAATATACTGGGGGGTGGGGGTGAATGGGGGCTTGAATCAGAGTGGGCGGACCTGGGCCTGTGCCCTTCAGGCCCAACCGCTGCCTACGCCCCTGGTGTGGCTTAAGCCAGGAAAATGACTTAAATTACTTGCAGTGCCGTTAAACAATATTGAATTGAGAGAATGGCAACTTACATACATAGATTAAATGGTTTGTGTTTTTATTTATTTGTGCTACCCCACAATGATATAAAACTTGAAATTTTTGACATTGTGGGAGCCTGCAGAAAACCAAATTATAAATTTTTTTTAATTATGTTTATCTGAAAGTGTAACATTGCAAACAGGTTTTTTTGTAAGGGATAAGTTTAGATGATAGAATAGGACAGAAAATATAATTTTGTCAGTATAAAACTAATAGATGTCTATGTAAAGTTCCAACAATTCACAGAAGCAAACGCATGCGTGTGTGTGTGTGTGTGTGTTTGTAAGAATTTTTTTTAAGTGTGAGTGTTTAGGGAACAGCAGAGGCTATGACAGAGTCAGCATAGCAGAAGGAATGACTCACTGACTCCTGCTCTAACTCTGCCTCTCTCTGACCTTTAACAGCACAGGGTTCTTATACACATACACACACGTACACATGATCACAGAGCAGTGGAGGACTACAGTGCTCTTTCACCATTTAAACGTAAGGCAGAAATGAGCCTGAACATAAAATGCACGAGCAGATCTCTGGCACAAAGCCACTACATACACATAAACCCACAACAAAACAAAAGGAGTGCAAGGTGAGATGCACATGAATAGGGAGAACAAGAGGAAGATGTAGAGAAAGCTACAAATAAGAACCAGCTAACAGGGTTAATGCCTGATGAATGAAGTCATGGAAAAAGTTGGCTGTGTTGCTGAGCTGTGTTGTAGTGGTCTGATCTGTGCTGTATTTTGCAATGACAGGATGGCCAGAGTGCTGGACCATTATGGCCAACCTAATCTCACGGTAATTCGCACAAATTTGTATGTATTTTACGAGTTGCTAATTCGCATGAATTTGTACGAATGACCTAAACCTAACCCTGCCCCTAAACCTACCCGTCAAGGGGTTTTAGAAAAATCGCACAAAATCGTATGAGTGAGGTCGTACGAATTAGCACGAATTTGGCTACTTGTACGAATAAGTACGAATTGGTTGTTGGTACAAATTGGTTGAATTGTTGTCATGGCCAGGGCTGGCTCAAACTCTGAACTATACTGCACTGCTCAGGTATGGGTAATTTTTACATTTTTTAATGGTCTTCTGCACTTTCCACATTTTTCACAAATGTCTACTAAACATTTTCACACACAAATGGAACCAAATCAGTGTCTGACTATGGTGTACTTAACTAATGGACACTTAAAATGCACAAAATATGCATTAATGAATAAACAGCCGTGTGTGTGTTTATGTGTGTGCATTTTATAATAGAAATCAACCAAAAAGTTATACGATTGCTAAATCTACTTTCACACTATATGTGCTCTGGAATTGGAAATGGGTCAAATCTACACCAGTGGAAGAACTAGCAAAATAATATATTCCTTACAGACTGCACATGGTTTAGAAAGATAAAAAGATACATTTATATTTACTGGACATTTACTGGTTCTTTGCTGCAAACAAACATGAGCTCCCTTTGAAGTTTTATTTACCTTGACCTCAGATCCGTGTTCTGTCACTGTGAGAGCTGTTGAGACCAGCTTGTGCTCAAATATGCAAATAGAAGTTGATTAACCAGATCTGCAAGAATTCAATAGCAGCTGGAACATATGTGTTTTTGAGACAGACAGAGACAAAGAGAAAGAAAATATATCATGATAATTCTGGGAAAGTGTCATACAAAGTATCTGACAGTTTGGTCTAAAAGGATCAACTCATATATCTAACAATTCTACATGATTGTAAAACAGGGCTGGGCAACTTTGGTCCTGGAGGGCCGCTGTCCGGCATAGTTTATCTCCAACCCTAATCAAACACACCTGAAGAAGCTAATCAATGTCTTCAAGAACACTAGAAAGTTAAAGGCAGGTGTGTTTGATTAGGGTTGGAGCTAAACTCTGCCGGACACCGGCCCTCCAGGACTGAAGTTGCCCACCACTGCTGTAAAAGTTGGTGTCAGAAAAAGAGTAATATACTGAATTACATGTATACTTTAAAATAATATTGTATTATAATCACTGGTTCTCAAACAGTAATAAACCATTAATGTAAAAAAGTCATCAAAACATCAAGAACAGAAAAAACTATTTGTGCATGTTTTTTTGTGTGTGTTAAAAAAAATCATCAAGCCCACCATCACCATCCACTTCACAATTAGATACCTATATGTCAAGAAGTTTTTTGATGTGAGGTATATAAACAGAAGGAATAACATGCCTGTAAAGCATGAACATTTGTATTTAGCTGTATGCCCTGTTTTCTATGCCTGCGTATTTTAG
This sequence comes from Enteromius paludinosus, assembly GCA_032361165.1. Classification (NCBI taxonomy): domain Eukaryota; kingdom Metazoa; phylum Chordata; class Actinopteri; order Cypriniformes; family Cyprinidae; genus Enteromius; species Enteromius paludinosus. Next base: position 4,942,941 of record JAUMHQ010000090.1, on the reverse strand, counting down.
AGTAGATCCAAAGATATGAAATGACAAGACAAAGAGAGGGGGGAAATCGCCCCTGGGGCACTTGTGCTTAAAGTCGTGTCATTTCCCTTCATGGCAGGCAGCACTAAATAAGTAACTTATAAGTATTTATTGATGCACGAGTGTGGCATCTGTTCCTGGGCTGAATCTCTGGCTGCATTTAACCCAAACCTTACACTTCAAGTGTCATGCTCTTTAGAAGAGACCATTTTACTCCATAGTGCACACAACACAAATCCTTGAAACACCATCATTATGCTCTCTGGTAAGTTATAACTGTGGGAGAGACCCATGGACTGGGAGCTTGTACATTGTATGATTGATTGATATCTGAAAAATGTAAGCAAATAAACTATTAATTGTTTTGTGTAGAACAGTGAAGGACTTTATATCTAGCCCTTGGGTGGAGTCTTTGTGTAGTCTTGTTTGATGCTACCAAAGGATTTTTTTTATTTTTTTTTTTTTATTATTGAGCACTCAACATGATAGATCAACCATAAATTGTTCAAAACGGCCTGGACCGCAGTAAATGTCATTTGCCATTAACAATGCGCCAGTGAGGTACATAAACCATTAATATACCCTTTACGACCCAGGCTAACTGGACACATCTCCTGTCTTGCCTGTCTTTAATGTTATGCAATTGCTCTACCTGAAATTGATTTAAACCATGCAGACATTACAAATGTTGACCTTATAATTTGGAATCAAAGAACTGAGAAAAGACCCATTGTGTCTAGTCAAGGTAAATATATTACAAACATTATAGTCTTTAACATATAAGCAAATAAACTGATTTTTAGATAGGGACCCTCTGGATGGTGGAAGAAATGTATGATACTGACAGATGAGTCACTCATTTAAAACCATGTTGTGGAAGACAATAACTGACAGGCGATCCGTCAACCCCAGGAGTGAGACACCCAGCAAGATCCATGGAGCCGGTCTGGGTCAGCATTGCCGCCTAGCAATAGATCATCAGGGGGAGTCCATTGGGCAAAGATGTGACTAAAGCCACACAATGGACCACAGTCTGCAGGACGCAGCTAAGCAGCTGGGCGTCTCCATCCTGAATAGGGGCCTGAGAGTCCCCTTCAGACAAGCCTTTATGCATTGTCTGTCCTTTGCACTAGGGTAAGATGGTCAGGGCCAGTAGGGTTCCTATCATTGGTGACTTATGTGGCCAGTTGACAGTAATAAATGAACAGATGAGAAAAAGAGAGACAAACATGAGAGATGCTTACATAGAAATTAGAGAAGCACACACTGCAGATTACAAGCCTAAAGCAGTTTGTCTGTGTTTATTTGGAAGGGAGGGAGAAGGTAAACAGGATATGTGCTGTATGAATGGAATAAAGTGTTTGGAAAGCTCATTCAGTTAGATATTGCCAGCCAGCTTCGTTTATTGCATGAGCTGGCTCTTAATTTGCAGCAGGTCCATTGGCATGTCCTCAGTCATGAGGTTTTGGGCATATTAAAGGCTTAAATGAGGTTGTTGTTGTCTCAGATCTCAGGTTAAATGTAGTGGTAAGACTAGGTCAACCTCTTCCTGGACACCCAAGACTGAAGAAATGAAAATATTAAGCTATGTCAGAACATAAGTTGTTTCTGTATTTTAGTCAAGCATGTCCAGGCACATGTTTGTTACTGAGATCTCACAAACACCTGCTGCCATTGGTCCCACTTACGGACCACCATTATTTCCATCAAACCTCCAGCCATATACACTTTGTAATTAGGGGGAGTTGTCTGCATTAACATGACTCTGTTCACCAAAGCCTTGAACTTTTCCAGCTCTGCCCTTGGTAGATGAACATTTAATCATATTAAATGAATCCCCTCAGCTTCTAGCTGGCACAACATGACGAAGAGATAGCTGAGTCTGGTGTTGGAGAGTTCACCCTGAGTTCAGCACGTCTTTAAAAAAGATCTTATGTTCACATTATGATGGCACATTAACCTTTTCTTTAGAAGCACATAACAGAGAGATGGATTTAATTCAGACCTATACCGAGAATAATGTGCTATGATGGATTTCTGATACTCTGGGTACAAATAGATCAGGGCTGGTTCTTACCGTTCGCTGTCTTACCACTTGACCAGAGAAACTGAGCAGATTAGTTCCTCATTCATCATGGCCTTGTCACTACCTGACCCCAGTACAATTACAAGTCAGATGTCATGAGTGGATTGTAAAGTAATGATTTCCGTACAAATTTTCAAGCAAACTGAATTTTGAGACAGAACATTTTGATGACCAAACATTTCAGAATCCATATACAACGTTTAACCAAACATTTACAATGATTAATAATTCAGATCTTCAGCTCAGAGGTTAATGATAGGTTGATTCAAATTGGATTAATCTCTCTAACTCCAGCCCTAAATTTCAAACCTAGCCCTACCTGCTCTTATTACTGAAATCTGATTGGTTGAAAGGAATGTTGTACCAGGACCAACAAAGATGTTTATCCAAAAACAAGTCATGCTTTGTCAATTAGGGCCATAACAGCTTTTTAACTGGATTCAACTCTTAACCCAAGCTGGGATTAGGATAGCTAGTCCTCATAAACTTTATTTTCCATTCTGCGATGTGAACTGGTCAGTACTTCTCTTACTTACTTACTGTTATTTTATCTTATGTTTCCTGTATCAGTATGATAGTGTGAATGGCTACTAAGATGCTCCCAAGGTGGATTCTCCTAACTGTAACTGGGTTTCGACAGTAATGAGAGTATTCAATCTGGTCAATATCTACTTAAATACCACACACTGTGCTAAATGAGACCACCTGATGGTTCTGCCTCCTGATAGTCCTCTTGTGTGGACAGAAGGTGACATATGCATTGCGTTAACCCCTGTTACAGGCCCTACCCTAACCCTTCCCATCAGCCAGGGTCTTCTTCTGTCAGGCTAATTCTGACATGCCACATTGAGGACACAATGAATTAGTAGTGGTGACTAATTCCCTGGATCTAGATTCTTGAGGGACCTGGGTAGACCTTACAGCCTAAAAGACTCCTTCTTATGGCCCTACACCACGGGAGGTCATAAACGGAAACTCCTGCCAACACAATACTAATGCTGTGCTGAGACAAAGAGGTACTTGTGGCTCTTTACGAGGGGAACCAGGGCGTCCACATGTTTCTTTCCCACACTTTTCATTGCAGCAGTTGCGATTGATCACAACAACAATAGTCAAAACAGAGAAATAGAACAGTCATTGATGGTGGTCCCAAAGACATCAAGTCAATTGTAGACACTTGTACTAGACAAATGTGTTTTTGGTCGGAACTATGAATAGAAATTAAGTTTCAGATAATATAGATAGATAGATAGATAGATAGATAGATAGATAGATAGATAGATAGATAGATAGATAGATAGATAGATAGATAGATTAGAAAAAATAGTCAATTATGAGTTTGCACCAAAGTCAGCAAGCATGGTATCAGAAGGATTTAGTCTAATACATTGATAGAAAAATCTGAACTTTGAAGTACAAACAAATAAGCTATATTAAATGTCAGAAATTTCTGAGGAGTTTCTATAATAGGTGTAGTGTTTGTGCTTTGTAGACTTAAATGTAAAATATGTCATTAAACTGCAGGGTGTAGTTTATCAGTGCAAGACACACAGCTTGCAATTAGTTCCAGGAGTTTGTCCATTGTGAGTGAGAGGGATCATTCTTTACTCCACTGCTGCTATTGGGTCATTCTTAGGAAATGCAGCTCTATGACTTGCTACTAATGTAATCACTAAATCGCATTCTGTTTAGTGAGTAATGTAGAAGGACTTTCAGAATCTGATACTACAGTGTGAAGATTTATTGTTATGCTTTTTTTTTTGATGTACCCTTTACTGCTGACATTATGTTGGCTATAATTAAATTCACAACTAAACATGAAGTATCTTTCATTATTAGAGTATTAGAGTAGAGCGTTATTGTACAGTTACGGTGAGGTTAGCCATAGAAGAATGAGTTGACATGTACTTGGATAGTTAATTATAATTAAGATGATCAAAATAATTAATAAGATTATCAAAATAAAATGTAAGTTCAATATGTTAAGAAAAGGCTTGATACAATCGCAGCTGTATTGTTAGGATTATTTATAGCATGTTCTATGTAATGGCAAGACATAAAAAAGATCCATGCGATTCTGGACCTATAACAGCAGTAGAAGTTTATAAAGTAATTTTGGATGTTTGTGTGAATGTGTCTATAAACATCCTCTGTACATCAAGGGGCCCCATCACTGATGTCCCCAGCACCTACACACTCTTCTCATTGTGTTCCATTATCATGCATGTTTTGATGCGGATGATGGTCATTTATCACTCAGTCACTGGAGGACACGCTGATAATTAAAAGTTCTCAAGCCCTGGAGCCCTCAAGGGCCACAAGGGCAGGCTGGTCGGCAAGGTGCTGGCCCATGCAAGCAGTTATAAGTCACGGATGTCATGCGTGGCCATTAATCGATCTGATGCTTAACACTCATTACTGATTGGTCAGCGCTGACTGAGTCCATAGGCACCAAATCAGCTTTGGCCCACAAACATGAGTGACACACTCTCTGATAAGGCTTTCACTCCCATTTTTTGTGTAAATCTCATTCAGTGCACACAAGAAAAGATTGTATATGTTCATTTTTGCCCTGCTGAGTACTCATTGTAACCTTGTGTATTTTGTGACCTCTATAATGGATAGAGATAACATACCTACATAAACAGCATTCTGACATCCTTTAAAGTTAAAGGTGCCATAGAATGGAAAACTGAATTTAGCTTGGCATGGTTGAATAATAACAGTTCAGTACATGGACAT